>JAFHBV010000149.1:0-77402 GCA_019022785.1 Pseudomonodictys pantanalensis
GTATTGTGTCGCCTCTCTTCTCGTGCGGATTGGCGCGTCATATCGTATGACTTGAAGTCGATGCAAAGGTAAATATAGGCTTTTGGTACCCGGTCTTGTAGGTCAGGGGTGGTGCTGCGAGTGGCGGTGGCGGTAGTGGTGCAGGAGGAGGCGGTGGGTTGGAGAAGGAGGTTAAGAAGATGGTGGGGGAGGGAAAGAAGTTGCTTGGTAAGTTTTTGAAAAAGTAGAGGGTGAGGCGAGGTTGTTTCCAGGGGCAAGCGTCTTCATGTGCAGAATTCACGAGGTGGATGCGGTTTCTCTTAAGGCATCATATTGATGGGACGTATTTTCAGAGGTCTAGATACGCCACATTCAGCCGCTTCATTCTCTTATATCCCTGAGTGGCCGGATGGGTTTCTTCCTCGACGACTCAGCAACTCACATTCTCCATCCTTTCTGTACTTGCAGTAGCTACAGGTCTCCTACTTCTTCCTTCCATCTCCTCTTCCGAACCGGGGCAACTGATGGGTGTACGTACTAATCACAATCTTAGTTTCGCCGTCGTCGTCGCTGCGGATCACGCTTCGATATCGGGATTATTGAGAGGCCTTGTTATAAGGAGATGGTTTGGTCAGGCCGTGCGATGTCTTAGACTTGGAGGCTGATGCTGCGGAAGTTCAAGGGCGGGTGAGGAGATCGTTGATCTTGTATGAACATGTACGGTGTTGCGTTATGAAATTCTAGTGGTCAGATTGACCATCTTCATGGCGTTTCGCTCGCCCCTTCGCTCTTTGCTTCCCTTCTTGAGTGGCACTCGTCTTCCTCATCCTCTTCGGTATCGCCTGATTCATTGCCAATAGTGTAAGGGACTTCTGAGTTTGAATGCACTTCGCCAGCGTAGTCATCATCCTCTGAAAATACTTCGTCTCAGCCGTCGTCGTCATCACTGCTCTAGCTGTAGATCGGATAGGCAGGAAATTTGGCATTCCGTCTTTTGCCAGTCCTCATCCAGCAACCAAGAGTTCCCTTCTGCCTTCAGCACATCTTCAATTCGCATGTTGTTGCGTCGCAAAGCTTTACACCATTCTTCCCAGCAATCCAGAAAGCGAGCGACTATAGATGGCGTCCATTGATCCACATCATGCGCGTGAATATCTGATCCCGTCTCTATTAGAGTGCTCAGAATATCGACGATCTTGTGCGTTTCTGATCTGTCACTCCATTCTTGGAATAATTGTGAATATATCCACCAATGATACCAGGAGAAGCCCCGGATATTGTCGTAGGTACCCACACGGCAGAGTAAGCGAACTAACGCTGGCGCAAGATCTCTTATCTGCGATATATCCTCCGGGTCTATGCTGTAAATCAGCTGCTTATCCTCATGGCTCAGATCAATGAACCCTTGAATTTCCGAAAAGAGCTTGGTTATCATGGGCCAGCAATCCGTTTTATAATACTCGGGTTGCTCTATAGCCAGTAGAGACATCACTAAATTTGGCTTAAGCGCGTCGGGATCGGATGCTTGATGGAGTATCTCCTCGACTAATCCATTGTAATTCTCAATTTTGGATGATGTTGGAATGATTGTGAGACCTTCAAGGACGCTCGTCTCCTGTCTAGTACATATGAGTTTATTTGCAATTGACTAATATCTGCGCCACGCACCGAAGATGTGACATTCCAATGCCGTTTCTGTGGAAGTATTCGAAGACGTCTGTACGACGCCAGGTAGCCGCATACTGATAGGATAATGTCAGAGTTGACTTTAATTGCGGGAGAGTCAAAGTGGGGGACGAACATAAATACACATGCTTTCACCATCGTTGAAAGTATGGTAGGGTGATATAGTACCTCTTCGAATAGAGTCGTCTATTTCTTGAAGAGAAGCAGATTCCATGATGTCGTCATATTCCCGCCTTTTATTTGTGACAATGAAAACGTTGAGTTGAGCGCAGATGCTCGAAAGAGGTCTTTGGTACATTTTGAGCATAAGAAAGGCATTGATGATAATCTGCGTTCGGCCATGGTTCGTCGTGAAAGTTACGCGGACCTCGTCAACATCCGTTCTTTCAGCGGTGGAATTCGTCCGTTGAGGAATACAAATCTGGAACTTCCCGGATGCAGTCGAGAGGTGTATAATTTTAGAGCGATGCCAGCCTCTCTTCTGAACCTGGGGACCCTGCTGCATAGCCGTGTTCAAATCGTCTGGATTACTGCTAAGCTTTCGTCGTTCCGAACTCCGAGGATTCGGCACAAATCTCTCCGAAAAGGACCACTCGTCGAAGGATGTAGCCGTCGATTGCGCATAGCGAGATGCTTCTTCTTGGACAGCCGATTCGTACAGACTCCTGACTTCATCTTCCAGGAACACAATATGACGTGGTGACACACCCTGGAATTGGCTGTTGTATTTCCCTTCGGCGATATCCTTGAAGCCTTCTTTGAGGCATATCAAAGAGGACAGCAGCATATCACGCGTTTCGCCATAGAAAGATATCTCCTTGCGTTTGTGCTTAGTCGAGGTGCCAGTTTGGTCCACGGAGATTTGGAGTTCATCAATTTTGGCAATAATCTGCTGACAGTGTTGTGAAGCTTTTTCCATGGACATATCCATCTTCTTGCTTATGGCGGTGGATGCTCTTCGGCTCTGCTTAGATTGACGGAGGAGCTGAGTCTGGCTTGACAGTATCGTCATTTGGTCTTTTCGCATACTTGAAAGGGTTCTCTGATGTGTGTCTTGATTTGCCAGTATTTGCCCATGTTGGTGTCCCATGATCGCCGTAAGGTCTTGATGATGGCGGACTTGCTTGCTCGATAGATCACGGTGATTCTCTGCGAGCTTTGTATCCAGAGCAGAGAACTTTTGATCTAAGAGAGTTTCGAGTCGTGGAAAGATTCTCTCGACGAGGTCTCGGATCTCGGCATTGCCTAGGGCGGATAACTGCCTACAAAACATCAACGTACTTGTCCACCTTCATAGCAGGCTGGAACCAAAACAGCGACGCGACTGACCGACAGGCTAGTTGTAAGGCGTTGGCCAACAGCGCTTTCGCACCATCCAGTCTCGCGACCAATGTATCGATTGTCTTGCGCCCTTTGAAGGCATACTGAACCCTACTCCAAGTCTTTTGTCCGCACTTGTACTTCGTGACCGATGTCTTGAGGCTCGAAAGCTCTCGCTCCATTGATCTCAGTGCCGACTGAAATGCAGTGACAGCACCAGCCATTTCCCTTGGTTGTGGTTGTGGGTAGCTCGCCAGCGTGCTCGCGATGTCTCGACAGGGATGAACCAGCGCATTCACTTCTAGAAAGCACTCGCTAAGTCGCTTCAGCTCATTGGGTGCATCGGAAACGTCGTGGAGGAAGGTGTATAGCTCTTTGCCGGCGCGGAGGATGACATCGCAAACGCCCACGACTGCGAAGGCGCTAGCTGCCGTCTCGAAGGCCGGCATGGCTATCGAAGAGCATGCAAAGGTGCGAAGCAGTGAAGACGATGAAGACGAAGCAAAATAGTAGCCAAAGCCGGCATTGAGCAGCCTAGAAACTTGTGGAAAAGTGAGCTGAAGAAGGCTGAGGACAAGCAGCCGGCCGAGTGGGGCACATCGCCGTCTTGGCTTGCATGCAAACCGTACCCAATCGCGAGACGACAGATCACGAAGCCAATGTAGCTGACCAGCGGATATGATTGGGTGGTGAGTCCGATGCAGCAAGGCTGATTTCAACTTCTCTTAGAGTCTCAGCCTTGTCGCATGCAGGATCGAGACAGCCTACCGCCACTGGAGCTCAAATCCACCTCACAGTGGGCTCAGAAGTTTTCCAATTTGTAGACCTCATATGCAGGCTCTTCATACGGATGCGCTCTGATCATGATTGTTCAAATTCATAGACATACCTAGGTTCGTTGATCTGGTTTGATTGTGTATGTCGATATCGTATAGAGTTGTCCAGTCAAATTCGACTACGTTCAAGTCATTTCACCCGGTTCCCATTTCCCCGAATATCTAACGACAAACCTATTCATATTCTCCACTCTCTTCCACAGCGTCTGTTTTATCCTGGATTGGGTACAAAATTCCTGTCTGCGATTCCGTTTCGCCGCCGTCGAGGTCGTGACTAGGGTACTTGAGTTTCCACGTTATTCTCCAGTCCTCTGCCAGTAGCCAGGTGTTCCCTTCCTCCTTAAGCACATCTTCAATTCGCTTGCTATTGCGCCGTAATGCCTCGCACCATTCCTTCCAGCATCCGAGTTGGCGAGCGTAGATAGAAAGTGTCCGTTGATCTTGGTCACGGACGTGCGTATCAGCTCCCGCCTCGACCAGGATGCTGAAAAGATCCACCAACCTATCTTTCTCTGAATTATTTCTCCAATATGAGAATGTCTCCGAACAAGTCCAACGCCTACTCGAGAAGCCATTGGAAGCACTCAAGGTAGCTCCGACACGGCGGAGCAGGCGAACTAAAGCTGGAGCGAGGTCTATCATCTGTAGAGAATTCTTGGAGTGCAGGCTAAGGATCAGTTGCTGATCTTCAAAGCTCAGATCGACAAGTCTTGGCAGTTTGAGCAATAGCCTGACTATCACGGGACATGATATTGCATTGGTCTGATCTAGGAGCAGTGTCATCATAAGGCCTGGGAGAATGGCATCACAATTTGAGGCCTGACGAGTTATCTCTTCGATCGTTTCGTCGAGTTTGGTATGGTCGACCTCTCGGTCAAAGTATGAGGCACCCACGACAGCACTCCTTTCTTGACTAATACATGTGAGCTTTTTCATGATCCATGGATGGTTACAATACGTACTGAAGGTGTGAAATTCCGATGCCCTGGCTTTGGAAGTAGCCGAGGATATCTGCGCGACCTCGAAGTGCTGCGTACTGGCAGGAGTGTCAGCTTTTATCCATAGGAATAAATAAGGACCGAGGGTACCGACGTAAAGGCACAAGCTATCTCCATTCTCGAAGGTATGGTATGGAGAAATGGTTCCTTTCCGAATTGCCTTGTCTAAGTCCTCGACAGAAGTATTTTCCATGAGGCGCCAATACTCATGATACTTATCTCTGTCGATTATCGTGAAGACATTCAGCTGGGCGTAGATACTCGAAGGAGGTCTCTGGGACGCGTCAAGAAGGAAGATGACATCTATCCTAATCTTGGCTTGAACATGGACAGTGGAGAACGCTATGTGGACTTCGTCGATAGCTTGTCCCCGCATCATGAAATTGGAGCGTTCAGGAACACGGACCCACAATTCCCCGGACGGAGTCGTCCATGATATGAGCCGATGACTTGTTTCTGGGCGTCGCTGTCCTTTCGGGTAAGATTTGATCTGCTTTCTCATTGTCGCGTTCGAGTCCGAATGGCTGGACATGTGGTTGAACTTTTGTCGCGTTGAACTGCACGCTGCTCTCGTACGAATTCCATAGAATGACCATTGATCGTATGAAGTGGCTGTAGAAAACTGATCGCGCGAAGCCTCTTCTTGGAGAGCCGATGTGTATAGCTTCTTGATCTCAGTCTCGAGGATCGAAGCATATCGCAGGAGGCCTGTCTGGGAGGGATCGCGTTCTACCTGGTCAACCACGTTCCAAAAGCCTGCTCTGAGGCACGCTAAATATGAAACGACCATGTCACGATCTTCGCCGTAGAAAGATATCTCTTTCCCTTCCTGCTTCCAGGAGGGATTCAGTCGGTCAACAGAGGCTCTGAGCCTAACCAGCGCCTCCTGGATTTGCCTTTGGTTTCCTAAGCTTCTCTGATTATACATAGATATATTTCTGGAGACTGTTGACGCTTCTTTTTGTATATGTCTGGACTTTCGAACGAGTTGTTTCTGGCTGGATTTTATCGCCCTCTGGCTTCTTTGCACGCTAGTGAGAGCTTGAAGATGACTGCTTTGCGTAACTTCCGATTGGTGGTGCTGATCTACAAGCTGCGTAGCGAGTTCTGTCTTCATGGCGCTTACCATGGCTGTGATAGTTCGGGCGTGGGTATCCATTCTCTTATCGAAGCGCTGTCCAAGATTTCCAATCTCAAAGCGAGCCGAGGAAGCTTCTTTCGTCATTGTATCGACCGTTGTTGTCATAGTTCGATTGCAGTTTGCCAGTTCACGAAGAGTTCGTTCCCCCAGGCTTTTGATCGTAGCATGACCTTGGTCTACTAACTGGCTGTCGATGGTCAGCGTGCATCACTACTATAACTGTTGCTGAAAGCAGAATCTTCTTTCACGATTTTCCCGCAAATTTAGTGATCGAAAAACCCTTCCGTATCCATGTTCTGCGGAGTCGTCATAATTGAGGCAGACCTCCTCGAGTTCCCTATCTTTCTTGTCTGCAGCACCCCGCTCGGGTTCGATGAATACGTGGTTGGAAAGCTGATATAAATGTGACTCCAGGCAAAGGAAACAGAGGGCTGACCTGAAGACCAAGTGTAAGGCATTGCCCAAAAGCGTCTTCGATCGCTCCAAGCTTGCAACAACTTTTCCGATCCTGCGTCCGTCCAAGACGAATTTGATCCTGCTCCAAGTTTTTCTCCCCCTTTTATACTTCGTAAGCGCCGTGCTTAGACTCGATATTTCACGTTTCAACGCTCTTAGAGCCGAATCAAATGAGGCAATGGTACAAGCCATTTCGCTTGTCTGCGGTTGCGCGTAGCTCTGCAATCTGATCGCGAGGTCTTTACTAGGTGCAACTAGCGCACTCACTTCCCAGAGAGATTCAGTCAATCGTTCTAGCTCAGCGGGCGCATCAGAAACGTCGCGGAGAAAACTGTACAACTCGCGCCCAGTGCGTAAGACGACGTCGCAAACGCCCACGACCGCGAAGGCGGCAGTTGCAGTTTCGAAGGCGCCCGACATGATTCAAATGGGAACACATGCGAGAAAGAGGCGTTCAATGAGTGCCAACGATGAGTCTGGGTTCAGAGAAAAGAGAAAGGTTGAGGTTGAGTTGCCGCCGATCGAAGCGGGGAGAGGTATGTAACATAGGAAGATGTTCCCCCAATAGGTGGCCCTGTAAAAGAAGGCTGAGTTTCTCGTCGCATCGTGACTCCGCCTTCTTGTGCGTGCGTAGGATCAACTGTCGTGTCCATGAAGCATATGCAGCAAGGAGCATCCCCTCTTACCCGAGACCAATAGGAAGACTGCCAACCACACCACCAGACGTGCCAACGCCAGAATTTACTGCAAGACTTCTTATGCGAGCGACCTGTGACCTTTTTAATTCGTGGACTCGCAGAGGGGTACAACTAGAAAGACGGTTGAGGACCTCAAGGCTGAGATTAGACCCGGCCTTGCATGGAGAGCATCGCTCCCAGTCGAGGCGGATCGATGTGGAGTGCCAGTAACTCTTTCAACGCTACGAAATCCCGGACTTTAGCTGTTGTGTTGGCTTGGTGGATACCTCTTTCGTCCCATCGCTCTGCGCCTCCATAGCTAACCCTTCAACCCCTCCCTTTCTTCCCAACACTATGCTCTCTTCCCTTCCCTCCTCCTTCTCTGCAAGACTCAAATCCCTTTGCGCCAAAGTGACGACAAAGGCCACGGCCGCAAAACTCGCGAAAGTAATCCAAATCGTCTTCAAACTCCCCGCTGCAATCACTCTATACACCATTTGCACCTCCCTCGGCAGCAGTTTGATCTTCTCTCCCGCACCTTCAGCAGCATGACTCCCAATCAGATACTCCATTGGTAGCTGGCCAGACTCCACATAGTGCGTGGACAGTGCGCTCCAGCGGTTCTGGAAGATACTACCCCCAATTCCGACGCCGAATGCCTCGCCAAGCGACGTGAAGAAGGATACCATAGTCGATGCAATCGGCACATTTTGCGGTTCCTGCTCGACTTGCACGGCGAGGATACGTCCAGGAAAGATGATGCCGCCACCAATCGCCAGTACGATCTGGTATCCGTAAGCCTTTCCAAGACCAGTCGTCGGTTCGAGTAGCGCAAGGAATCCCACACCGACGGCTATGCTGACCCAGGCGAATACATTCAGCCACTTATATCTCTTGGTGACCGTCATCACAACCCCAAAAACCGCTGCGCAGAACGGTATCGTCGCAATGCCCGGAAGAATCTCGACAGCAGCGTGCAGCAGACTGTGCCCGCGCGCCAGCAGAAAGTATAGAATGAGGTAATATGCAAGTGCCCAGAGCACGAGGCCGTGGACCCAGGCAGAGAAGTAGCCTGACGCAGATGTGCGCGTGCCGAAAATGGCGGTAGGAATCATAGGGAATTTGGCAACTTTCCACTCGTAGATCGAGGTGATGACGAGGCCCATGCTGCCGAAGATGAGGGCGCTGATGATGCGTGCGTGCGACCAATTGTAGAGTACCCCGCCACCAGTTATGCCGTAAAGCAGTGATACCAAGGACGCGGTCAGAATGCACACTCCGATAAAATCGATTTTGGCGAGCTCGGAACGTGCAATTCTTTTCGGCTGCGGGACGTGGAGGCAGAAGACGAGCAGACTACCCGCGATTAGGCAGATGGGGATGTTGATGTAGAATATACTAGCCAAAGTCAGTCGTCAAGCGCGCATCAGCAATCGAATAGAAACCAACAGTCTCCATGTCGACTTTGCCGCAAATGCAGCTCCAAGCACCACGCCCGAGACAAGTCCCACCGCTCCCGCGAGATTGTTGAGGCCCACATATGTCCCTCGTTCGTGGAGAGGAACCATATCGGCAATGAGGACATTGACCATCGCGTTGATGCCCCCGCCGCCCAATCCTTGGATCTAGGATGAACCGCATCAGCAACCACATTGTACCCTCATGGATCTGTGACGTACCACGCGGCTGGTGACGAGCCACGTTATGTTCTGGGCCGATGCGCAGAAGACGCTCATCAGCAAGAAGAGAGACAATGCGAATAGCATCGTTCTCTTGTGCCCCACGCTCTCTTGTATTGCACCATAGATGGGCTGCGATACTGTTTGGGCGAAGAGGTACCCAGTACCGCACCAATAGGCCTCGTTCGATGTTGCTTCCAGCGCTCGTGTGATGGCGGGAAGGGCAGTCGCTACGATGACCTGCAGCAGGGTGAGTGTTAAGGATGTTTGGTGTTGAGGCTGATTTGAACGTACTGTATCGACGGTAGAAAGGAAACAGCAAATGCATATAGACGTAAATGCGACATAAAAGCGAAGAGACCGTTGAGGATATTGCACTCGTTTCCCATTACTTGAGTCGTCACCTATCGATTCTTCCTCTTGTTCTCCATGCGAGCGAACAGGGACCATTTTGTTGGACTCGTTCTCGACATGAGGCATAAAGGTCGATTCCTCGTGATGCGGCTCTAGGGGCGTCGTCATATTTTCCGCAGAGAATGACCCGAACGGGGCAGCCACAGCACGTTTTGTTGCTCTCCACATCGTATATCCATTCCTAATCGGACGAATGAGAGGGTTTTCGAACAGGGATATGTGGGGACCCCAGTGAGTTGCTGATGCCCTACAGACTGTCTGGCGTCAGCGCTAACCCGATCTAAGCTTCCCGACATACTCATTTCCACTAGCACCAGCTGCATTACTCTCCACAAAACTCCCGGTATAGCCAGTTTCCCGGACTCGATATGGGAAGTCTGCCCGTGACGGCATGACGCTTTCTTGTGGTGGTCAGATTAATAAGTCTGCCCAAGACCCGTTCCGTAAATACATCCAAGTAGGTGATGACTTACCTGCAACCCTGTATGTGATGGTTCTCCGTAATTCGGCGCTTTACTGCCAACGTTGGACAGACTACACATGTGAGCGTTACATGAAAACGTAAAAGACAGTCCGCAACCATGCGAGCTACTGGCTTACGGTTGAACGGTTTGTCGGCTTCAGATCTTAGTCACATGGCGTGATGTCCTTGCCCAGCTATGGCTGGTACTCTGAGATGCAACTGTTTACTAAATGAGCCAGCTGCGCTCTCCATGCGGAATGCTGATTGACCTGGCGAGATGCAGCCCCCAAAGCATGCCCACTAGCTCGCGCGATTACTGGCGCTCGAATTGCGGGGACCGTTCAAATAGTCGCGCGCTCAACAATGCCAGCGCGGCCTTTTCTTCACTCTTTCCGAAGTAATGGCGCTCACCAACTTCTTCGAGCCTCGAACGACCCAATTCGCGAAAGCGTCTATACTGACAATACTGGGCAGGATCCGCCACGGCAAGTTGACTCTCGTCGTAAAAGACGGACTGAAGGATGAATCTCTGGTTTTCGGGTCCACAGAAAAAGAGAAGAAGCCACTCGAAGTTTCGGTCTCAATCCTCGATCGGTCGGTATGGACACGGTTATGTTCGAATCTTGATGCGGGCTTCGCGGAATCGTACATGCTGCAGCAGATCGAATGCGAAAACCTACTCGATCTGTTCTTAATTTATATCAAGAACTGGGAGTTCTTGGGGAGCGGAAACAAGTTATTCCAAATCGTTCCGAAACTCTTTCGCCTCTTGCGGCCCTCGAACGATCCAGCGCACGCGCTGAAGAATGCGTCATTCCATTACGATACCTCCAATGATCTTTTCGCAGGATTCCTTTCCCCAGACATGAATTACTCCTGCGCTTTATGGTCTTCAGATCCTGCGGAACCGCTGGAGACGGCGCAGATGAGAAAGGTTCACCGCTTGATAGACAAGGCGCGCATCTCCTCGACTGATCATGTCCTTGATATTGGGGGAGGTTGGGGAAGCCTGGCGATCGAGGCTGTCAAGAAGACAGGTTGCAAGGTGACAGCCACGACGTTGAGCAAGGAACAGAAGTCGATGTTTGAAGAAAGAGTGCAAGCCGCCGGATTTGCGGATCGAATTGACGTAGTCCTTTGCGACTATCGGAGTACGCCCAAGCCACCAGGAGGCTTCGATCGGATCATCTCGGTGGAAATGCTGGAGCATGTTGGACGCAAATACATGAACGAGTACTTTGCGTCCATCTCAAGTTTGTTGAAGGAAGAGTCCGGTATCATGGTCGTCCAGGGAATAACCATGATCAACAAGGTCTGTCTGGAACTTCTGCCTTCTGTACGAGTAACGGAGCAATGACTGTTCATATTAGTTCTCCACATTCCGCGACAAATCCGACAACTTCATCGATCGCTATATTTTCCCAGGGGGGTATCTGCCACCCGTCAACAGCTTGCTCGCATCGATCCAGGCAGGCTCGAATGGCGCACTCGAAGTAGAGAGCGTCGAAAGTATCGGACCGCACTACGTCAAGACATTGCGTTTGTGGGGCGAGAAATTCGACGCCAGTTGGCCAGCGATCAGCATATCATACACAAAGTCGCATCAGCTGTCGGAGCACGACTTAGAAGCCTTCCGACGGCGTTGGAAGGTAGGCATCTAGCATTTTCGCAGTTGACGCCGACGTTTCGCTGACATTCTGTAGTATTATTTCCTGTACTGCGAAGCGGGCTTCCGCGCGGGCGTCCTGGGAGACCACATCATTTCTGCGGTGCGTAGGCCGATGCCCGAGTTGTCCGCTGGCGTGCCCTTCTAGGCATCGCTAAAGGTACTACCACTGGGAACAACGTCAGGAACAAAATGTATTGATAGATGATGGCGTGGAGGTGATTGAAAGCAAGGCGCCGGACGTCTAGCGGCTATGATGGCTTGATGAATAATCCCTTACTCATGCCACTAAGAAGGAACACCGGCAAATGTCTGAGGCCCGGATTACTCTTCTTGTGCCTGCCTCATTTTACCTTGGGAACACACAATATCGGTTTTCCGTCATCGCAGGGTTATAAATTTTATTTATCTAGAAAGAAGTCTGCCTCTATACTACTGGCACGCTTAGCAAAGATTGTAGAGGCGGATGTAAATTTCATCCGCCGCCCCCCCACTCTAAGGTTAGAAATTCCTAAAGCCTTTATTTGTAATTAACGGATTCACACTTAAACGAAGAGGTAAACCCTATCAGCCCAGGATGAGGTTGGATATACGAATGTCTGCTTCTATAATCAATTCACTTAAGTTCTCTTTCAGTCGGAATTACTGGAGAGCTGGGGAGAACGACGGCTCTCTTTTCTCAGCATAGGCAAGACCCCAAGTGCTGATATAACACGGAATCTAGTATCCATAATGGAAGCGGCCAAGGCAGTCGGAGTGGATCAAAACATTGACGTCAACCGTGGCCGTACATTTTGGTACGCCAAGTTGACTTTCAAGGACGCTGCCGCACGCGATAAGGTAATGTTGTCTCTATTCATCTATCTAGACCTGTCTTCCCTGACAGTAACCCTTACCTAGATGATCCAGTTCATAAGTGAACAAGCCAAGCGCGGTTTCGAGCGCGAGCATGGGACACTCAAATACGCCTGTTTGACCTCTGCTGACGACTCTAATGTACCATCGCTGTGGGCAATCGAAGAGTATGCCTAGGTCATGCTACAAAGACTAGACTTTCATGCTAACAAACAGTCTTGAGGTATGCCAACGGGGACGCGATACGTTTCCATGCTACGTCAGATAGCATGAAACCTATCTTCGGTTACGTTGGCAGCGGCGTCATGGCAAGCCCTCTGCAGAAGACTACTGTTGAGTTTCTCGAAGGCCTTGAGATACTCAAACCCGGCATCGCCCAAATCGACCACCCCATCGTACACATAACGGAGATCAACCTCAAAACACCCCTTAACCCTGAGGACGTAAAGCTCTGGTCAAATGTTGTCGAAGCTGCAATTGAAGAGCCGGACATTTGGTTCTTCGGGGTCGGACAGAGTCCCGAAGATGACACCACTCTGACTACCATCACTGCTTATACAAGCAAGGAAATCTACAATGATCTCGATGCCAAGATGAAGGCTGCAGCTCAGCCAATTCTGGCTGTCTTGGAAGGGAACACGGTAAAGACCAAGTCAGTCCTGTTGAGACTGAATGGAGGCTTCCTATACAAGGAACCGAAGGCTTGATTCATACAAGCATGCAGTCACAGGTGCACAGCCTTACAAGATGAGGTTCAAATGATGGGGAATCTTATACCGAATAGTCATACAATACTACCTTCGCCACCTTGAGGCGTTCTAGAGGCCAAGGTTCACCTCATTCCTGTACAGGTCCACGTTTATATTTTCATTGACGTCTAAAGTGAGCGACTGATGAATCCACTCAAACTTAGGCACGTAAAGCGGGAGCTGATCCTCTATCCTACAAGCATTGCGAATCACGGTACTCACAGGCACCTTCTTAATCGCCAGCGCACTAGCCGTGGCAGTAAGTTTAGCTCGCAATATGTTCACCTAGGAAGCAGGAGAGGGTATCATCAACTGTCTCCTCTCATCATCTTCTTCTTCCCTTCCTTCCGTGTCTTGTTCGCTTCGACGCAGTCGTCCCGTCTCTACAAATTCGATCGTGGCTTTAACCATGTTGATATTTGGTTTCCATCGCTCTATCGGCCCGTCAATGCTCTGGTCTCCTTCCTGTCTGCTCGAGTAGCCTCCAAGGGCGGTAATAGGTCTCCGAATCGTTCTCCATGCTGCCATCTTAGTTTCGTTCTCGCTCCTTTCCATCGGCTGCAGGAGAAGAGGAAGTGTAGAATCGACTCTGCGAGCAGCGTTTCCAACAGTATGTAACGTTGTTACTGACCGCAAATGATCGACTGACTTGATAGTACCGTCGACTAACTCCAATGTGAGCCGTGCCGAGCCGGGGGAGAAGGCCACCGACCTGACCGAATGGCTATAGCCCCCGAGCGTCTGGAAGTACTATATCTTTAGCTCGCTCTATTCGGATGTATTTTGCATCCGTGATTATTGACATAGATCCGGAAAAAATGGTCCGTCGTTAGCACCAAATATGGGCAATGCCAATGGACCGATTTGCGCGGAATTTTGTTCCGCACTCTGGTGGACTGCCTCGCCATTCCCAGCTCGTTGACGAATGGCACGATATCTTTCAGCACAATTTTCTCATGTTCCGGATATTGGCAGCTTCTCCGCTCGTCGCCGGACTATTTTCGGTGCCCTGACAGGAGAAAACAGTAGATATATCCTGCCAGACGTTGCTCTAATATATAAGGGTATATATGTGACTGTTGAGGTTCCCTTATAAAGCTCTTCTTGCTTCTGTCAATGTTACTGGGAATCATAGAATAGTTCCTCTGTTCTTACCTGTTCCAACTATGATTCTCGTCTAGCAGCCGGCTGTAACAATGGCGCCTTTCCTCCTCGAATTCCTGCACTCGCAATGGTTCTTTACCCCGCCCTACCCAGAAGAGAGATTCTCCGACAAAGTCGTCATCGTTACGGGCGCAAACAGCGGCTTAGGGCTCGAAGCAGCACGACATATCGTCCGGCTAGGGGCTTCCAAGGTTATCCTCGCAGGCCGCAACAGCAGTGCTCTCCGACAAGCCCGTGAGGACCTCATCGCCAGCACCCACTGCGCCGAATCCATTGTCGAAGCCTGGCCGCTCGACCTGTGCAACTACGAAAGCGTTAAGGCATTTGCAAGGAAAGCTGAGACAGAACTCTCCCGTCTCGACGTGCTTCTCGAGAACGCCGGCATTATGACGCAGAAATTCAAGCTCGTAGAGCAAGACGAATCGACCATAACCACAAACGTCGTCTCCACCTTCCTACTCGGCCTCTTGCTCCTCCCGAAACTAAAGGAGACGGCATTAAAATACGACACTCGCCCCCACCTCATTTTCGTCAGCAGCGGAGTTCATTTCTACACTACTATTTCCTCCGAGCGCGAGGCCCTCTCACAGGGCAAATACAAGTCACTGTTCGAAGCCCTCTCAGACCCTAGATCAGCGAATATGTCGGATAGATATTTCGCATCTAAACTACTTGGAGTCTTCGCTATACGCGAGATGGTGCGCACCGCTGCTCCGTCAGGTTATCCAGTAATCATAAACTTCGTAAACCCAGGCTACTGCGCTACTGGCCTGGCCCGCGAGAGGAGGCTAGTCGCTGCGATCGCGAACGTCCTACTGCACGCTCGTAGTACGGAGGTGGGGAGTAGGACACTCGTGCACGCAGCAGCTGCCGGGCAGGAGACCCATGGGGAGTATCTTGATGATTGTGAGGCGAAGCCGGTGGCGAGTTTCGTGACGAGTAATGAAGGGAAAGAGCTACAGAAGCGTGTGTGGAATGAATTGGGGGAGAGGATAGAGGGAATTGCGCCGGGAATTTTGGAGAAATTGTAATGATATGGGCGTTTCCGTAGGCTCTCAGTGGTAGCACCTGGGCTGGTGGGTGCGTTGGATAGGAGACATTGTTAGAAGTGTATCAAGAGGCAACGGGCAATGTAATGAATACACTAAGTTGCGGAATTTCATAGTGCAATAGCCTAAGCATGAGGAAACCCAGGTGAATAGACAGCAACTTATAGGGGAAATCACCGGCTCTAGCACCTCATTGGAGTCCAGAGTTGGGTTCATTGTGGCAAACGGCTTCTGGGGGATTATTTTCCGTACATTTATGTGCATGCATGTCCGGTTCAGAAATGGCTATGAGGTGAAAAGAGAAGCCAATATCATGCAGAGGGGAGAAAAGAAACATTTGAACCTAGAGTGACAAAACCTCTAGATGGTGTTCCCTCATGGTAGGGGTCAAGGACCAGTTTCTCGATCAATTCCCATTTATATTATTCGTACACAACCACATTACAACAATAGGGCTTTGCAAAGACGAACCCCCGTACACATTGTTCTTCATTCCTAGCCGGACTTGCTGACCGCAGGCATTTGACGCACCCATTTCGCGGGGTTAGCGGTAGCTACATCAACAAGCCATCGGGCCAGGATGCTCCTGTTTATGCCTGAAGTGAAGCCGGGAGCTCCAACGGGTCCCGCAAATGCCCTGCCTCCTTCACGACCGGCCAACCACGCGGATGCATCGCCTGTGCCGGATAGGTTGCCCAGTCTGAAAACGGTCCACTCGATGGACTCGTCGTTCAAGTTCTCAAAATAATCCTGAATGGCTAGGATATTATGGTATGCACCGTTTGCCACAGCCTTGATAAGCGTACACATGAGAGCTCGCGAGATGGAACTTTGATCGTCTGGCCTGTACATCGCTGTGGTACCAAGGACCAAGATTCGATGGACTCCGTGTTCTTTCATGAGCGGCACGATGGTTCGATAGTAGTCGGCAAACTCGGTGTTCTTGGGCTGGCGGGTACTGCTGGGTCCGAGGAGTGAGATGATCGCCTTTGACTTCGCAACAGCTCCAGATATGGCCTCGCGTTGGGACATATCCCCTTTGACAACCTGTTCAGCGTCAGTAAGCAATCGTGGTAGAAGTTGACGCTTTTGCCGAGGGACTTACTTCAAGCAGAGCATTAGATGCGAGGTCCTCGGGGATCTTGGAAGGGTTTCGGCAGTAAGCGAGAGCTGGAAGTTTGCGATGGACCAACTCGCGTAGGACACAGATGCCCGCAGGCCCGGTCGCGCCGAAAACCAGAATCTTGTTTCCAGCCATGATGCGGCTGTTCTTGAGCTGCTGGGGCGTGATGCAATTTGGATGTGAGATTGTAGTTTGCATGAAGGTACAGCAGCAGNGTNTNTAAAAAAAAAAAAAAAAAAGGGTGACGCTTTTCAGTAGTTAGCCATGACAAAATAATCGCGTGCGGATACAAATTGTGCCCGTTTGGTGCCTCGAACGGAAGCAGATGGGGATTCACGTGCGTGACCAGCGGATGTTCGGGTGCAATTTACATCCGTGTCACGCATGATTGGACATCTAGGGACCTCGGACGACGGACGTAAATACAGCCGCACTTTCCACCTTTGATAAATCACAGCATAAGGATAACTCCGGATTCTGATTGCTGCCGCTCTGGTGCACATACTATCCTGGAAAGGATACCTATACGTCATGGACGGTGAAGCGATCGGGAACCGCCCGGACCCCGACCCTGCGGTGGACGGAAACGGTCGCAAGCGAATCACAAATGCAAGTATTACATCAAATCCGTGGCGCAACTTATGAAAATAATTGCATTAACTAATATAATAGGCATGTGTACAATGTAAGAAATTAAAGAGGCGTTGCGATGGAGCGAAGCCCTCTTGTCAACAATGCACCAAGCTCAAAAAACCGTGTCAATATGCAGAGCGGAGACGTCGGGGACCAGGAAAAAGGTGAGGCATAGCTCAAGCACGCAGGTTCTGAGTGACGACTAATTCTTTGTAGGAAAGAGGAAATGGAGCTACTTCAAGAGCGATTGCGGGTAGTTGAGTCCTCTTTACGAGAGCAACGCTCCGAGAAAGTGCTTGAAACCCCATGTGAGGCGATGGGGAGTAACGAGCCTTGGAGTGGCAATATAATTCAGCCGAATCCGCAAGGTGAGTGCCAGTATAATATTAGAAGGCCGGTCCCATTTATCCTGACTTAGTATGAGTCTGTCCATCTAGTGTCACCACGGACTTCAACCTCACGAGCGGCAACTTGACAACCAGCGTTCCGTCCGAAATTGATGGCGCTGCAATTCAACCTGAAGCCACTACACAGCAACTGGCAAGCCTTTCCACTTACCGCAGCATCTTGAACTTTACGGAATTTGCAGCCGAAATTAGCAATAGCGCCCAGAAAACGCGAGCCGAAACAGACAGGACCCCATTCCATTGGAGAGTATTTGCGCAACTTCCTTCGAAGCCCCTCGTTATGGATCTACTACAGCAAGCAATGCCAGAAATGCAGCTCCACGGAATTCTTCTTTCTAGAGAATCCATTTTTGAGCTGGTTGACGAACTATACGCGACTAGAGTAGAAAGATGCGTATCTCGTCCATCACATTGGGCCTTGGCAAATTCTTTCTTTGCTGCTGCCATACGACACAAGACAGCTCAAGGCTCCCTCGGGGGCATATCACCAATCCTCTGGAGCTACTTCAAGAATGCTTTTGCTGTTTTCCCAAGGCTCGTAATTCAAGCTCCTGAACTCCCCGCCTGTGAGGCGCTTCTGGCGATGGCTATGTTTATGCTCGGAACCGCCGATGCCCATGTTACCTCGCAGCTTACGGCCGCTGCAGCTCACCTGGCACATAGCCTCGGTCTTCACCGGAGGCGCTATTATCTTGCCCTCGAAGACATGGAAGCCGAGCGCTGTAGGCGGGTGTTATGGATCACTTATATTCTCAACGCGGAGGTGATGCACAAGTACGGCATACCCTCACCTTTTCAGAACGAAGAACCCTTGCAACTACCTAGCGAGGATAGCGTCGGTGATGAAATGCCAGGATATTATCGAAAGCTAGCAGAAATTGCCGTTATACAGTCGCGGATCTACAACCTGTTACCTACGGACAGCCCATTGCAAGAAATTGATGGAAAGCTCCTAGAGAATATCGGATCAACATACAGAGAACTACAGCTCTGGAAGAGAAGCTTGCCTCAGCATCTACAGGAACCGAGTGAAGCCACTGAGGGAGACCCGGATATGGCCATCGCCCTTTTACATTTTAAATACTACAGCTGCGCGGCCAAACTTCATGTAGGGATGTCAAACAGTGTAGTTTTTGAGTTTCCGAATTCGGACGAGGATCTTAACCCTAGACCTTACCAGACGTTCTCATCCACGAAAATGGCTAGAGACATGTCTGCCGTCACGGCTCGGGGAACAATCGATATGTTGCGTTACTTGCCACTGCAACCCTTTTCCCAAGTTTGGTAGGTTTGTGAATCGATCCCATCATCACTTCTACCATATGTTGACTTTCAAACTAGGGAAATGTTATGCTATCCCCTTTCCGCTATCTTGCTACTGCTGTCATGCATCCTTGCAGACCCGACTGCGAATCAATCGAAGTCGGATGTCAAAATTATTGGACACTTCGTCAAGTTTCTTGAAAGGGTTTGGAAGGATGAAAGTGATGTGTGGAGGCTTTTAGACGGATGTATCAGGATTCATAAAATCGCAGAATATGCCGTCGGTGCACATGAGGCTAGTGAACAGCCGATAGATTCTGAAGAGATATTTCCAGGGAGTGAAATACAGGAAAAGCTGGAGGTAAGCAAGATGCCATTCCTTTCTGTTTCTGCAAGAAAAAAGCTGGGCTAATGCGCTTCCTAAGTCGCTCCATAACAAACTGTCAAAGGTGACAGACTGGCTACAGCTTGCGCAGGGCCTCTTATGCAACATTCCCATGCTGCGTGTTGAAGCTGAGGAGGTGCTTTCCGACATTTTCGGGACGGAGTCGACTGATGGGGTTTACGGCGCATTCGTACCGGAATTGCTCAAGTCTTATAACCATAACTTTTCATATGAGTCTTAATTGACCCAGTTATGACCTTAAACAGCGGGGTAACCAAATGTCACCGAGTAGAAAGGTAGTCGGCCTCTAGAAGGCCAGCGACTTGGTGGCAGGAATTCGATGATGCAAGGACGAGTTAGTGGGTGCGTAGCCCCATGCTACAGCAATATCGACGACGGATTGGATGTAGTTTTCGGTGATGAGCGTGAGGCTGTCGGGGACTGCGGTGCCTACGATGCGGGCGGTGGTGACGGAGAGCCTGGCCAGGGTCGATATGAGGGATGAAGTGCGCATTTTCGACGAATTATTGAGTGATTATCGCTGGTGGTGGATTGAATAAAATTTTGTTTATCTCTTATGCGTAGCGACTGCGATTGAGAGATGTGAAATGTGGGATGCAATAGTATTGCGTGATGACTCTGGTAGTTGGTGGTGCCCATTCTCTTTATACTCCGCGGATACCACCGTGACATATCCCGCCTGAACTTCCTCTCGTGGCCATGTCGATCAAAGTAACGCCGTTGCTGCGGCCGGGCAGACAATTCCGAGGTGTCCAGATGGCATCGTCAGGCGTTAGCCACTCATCGATCTCCTGGCGCACTACTAAACGCTGCAGGAAGCTTCTCCCTTACTATGTCATTAGGGACTCGCGTGCCGAGGCGACCCACTTGTTTCTATTAGATTATCGTAAAATACTACCGGACTTGCTTGAAAAGTGGCCGGAATTCCGAGGCCAGGCGAGTTGGCACGAGGAGGAATGAAGTCATCGCTGGACGCTGTATATATACGCTCACAAGTGTACGGTCAAGTAACCACACCGATGTTGTGGAACTGTAGCCAAGTCCGAGTGTGATGGCGATTCCAAGCTTCCACCTTGGATGTTGTTGTATGCGACGTCATATCTCCGAGCTATCGATCTGGGGTGCATGCTGCTATTTTTGGATCGGTGACGAACCATTCGTATACAACTCTAGGGTAAGGACTTCAGAAATTATTGATTACTTCGTGATAGGCTATACTGCGCGACAGGGCGTGGTTTTACTCGTCACTTCTCCTATTTTCGTCTCACGCAGCCACCATGTCTACAGTTCCGAATGGTATCCCCCTTGAAACTCTGCTTCTTGTTAGCTAAACATCCATGAGAAGACGCAATCACCACAAACCTTTAACCCAATCCACCACGAAATCCTTGACGAACTGCTGCGCATACACGATCTGCGCCGGTGGAAAGATTGGCGTCGTCTCGTTCGGGAAGACACCATTCTCTTCCCAGTGATGCACCGCATGCGCGATCAGGAGCCAGGGCTTTTCGGTGCTCGAATTCCTCGTCCCATCGCCAAAGGCCAGCGGGGTCGCCGGCCTCCACGGATCCGCGTTACCCCCGATAATGGCAAGCCTGGGGTACTCGATGCTGAAGTTGCCGTACTTGTTCACCTTCCCGAGGTCTGGAGGAGTTGTGATGTTGAACGAGGACTTGCATTCGTAAGTTTGGTACTTAAGATCGAGGGTGCGCGAAATCAAGGGCTTGATGTCGGCGGGGGTGTTGCCCGTTTGGAAGTAGCCCCATTCGGTGCAAACTTGCCAGTTCCAGCTGCGGAAGTAGTTTGCGGCGTCGAGGTCGGTCTGCTGCCAGAATGTGTCGTTGAGGTTGGAGAAGTACTCGTTTTGGGTCACGCCGGAGGCGTTCCATGCTGCGAGGGATGTTTTGCCGTAGTAGCCAATTGCGTTCAGAGTTATGTTCTCTACTAGGGAATTCCCACTGTAACCGGCTGCCGAGACGAGGTCGGCAACCGTTGACCGCTTGTCTTCGATCTCGGGGAAGTTGAGACTGCCGGAAAGATTGCCGCAAAAGCTGGATTCGGTCAGCAAATATGTTATGATGGTGGATTGGTGGACTTCCTAGAAGAACTCAGGTGAGTTCACTGCGGGATCCCAGTTGGTGCCTTGCCAGGCAGCCGGCCCGTTGTTGACAAACACATTCGCGAAGTCGCGATCATCCGAGATCCCACTCATACCGAAAACACCCTTCAGGGTCGGTATTAAGTTGGTATTATTCTCGTTCATTAAGATGCCATCCAAGACATCAACCAACGTCTGCGTATTCCTAACACAATCAGGCGGCGCGAATTTCCTGATCGGCTCAAAGTACTCCCAGTAATCGTAGATGGCTGCGGTGACTCCAGACGACGAAATTGTTCCCCAGAACGTGTCTGGGTACTGAACACGCAGGAAGGCAGCTTGCGCCCCAGCATAGGACCCTCCATAAGCAATCCAGGGCGTGTTCGGCGCAGTCAAATCAGCATCGATACCCTCGAACTTGACATTCCGCGCAAAGTAGTTGATTTCAGCGAGGGCTTGCTCTGTCGAGAGGAAGCGCAGATTCTCGACGGTGACATTGGGGAAGGGAAAGCTGGTTCCGTAATACCGATGCTCGAGAATAACACCGACACCTGCTGTCGCCTGCGCCACCTGGGCGACGATACCCTTCTGCAGGAACGGAAGTCGACCTGTAGCGTCGGTCTCACCAGATAACAGGACGAAAACCGGTCCACCAGGCTTGTAGTGTGTCGCGTCGAACCAGTAACGGATATTGAAGGTGTCGTTGGTATGCGGCTCGTATCGCGTCTCATTGTGGAAGAAATCAATGGGTACTGAGATGTTGTAGGCTGGGTATAGCTCCTCGGGGTCGACATCCGCGCGCTTTTCAAATGAAACTGCACGCCGCGCTTTGCTATCCTCGATCTTCAATTGTTACTCCCCATCGTGCACGGCTACAGCATGGATAGCACTTACCAGCTGACGCAATTCACCCACAAAAGGCCTCTGTCCAAAGCGCGCCGCAGCGGCCTCGAAACCAAACAACAGCCCAGCAGTAACGGTTGACAAACGCATAGCTTCAGCTCAGACCGCGAACGTGGGCTCCCACGAAACCCCGCGGTACGACCCGCAGAATAAATACCAGACCTAGGATCAATGACGGATCCATAGCTTCGTGCAGAGCAGGGATGGCATCGTTCGCCTTGATTTAAGGAGATTGTTTCTGGAAGGTGGATAAAGTAGGTACGGCTTCGCGCGCGGGGCCCATGCTCTTACTGGCAGGCACGATGGCAATCGTCGTACCTGCTACCCGAAGTCTGGAGGTGATAACGCTAGATGCACCGTTTTCCCGGGTGGCGCTGCTCGTACAGCATCCTTCGAGCGCGTTCGCGGACGCGCGTTGGGATGAAAGTGACGCAGTGGGTGCGGAATTATCATCGTGCACTCCCGAGGCCTGTGGTCCTGGCCAATCAGCGAGTAGGGCCCTGATTGCTAGACGATCATCCGCTTGTGCCCGAGGACCTTCCTATCTCGGCGTTTCAGAGTGAACGACATTGCAAACAGCAGTTTGGCGAAGAAACCCTGACCTCAGAATGTTATATCAAGCTTTGAATTCAAGAGTGGCCGTGGGAGAAGCATTGTGCAGCAGCCAATGAGAGAAGGCCATCACTTGGCGCTGGGGCGACTGCCTACTAGCCCTCGAGCTGTATTCCCTACCAATTTTCATCGATTTTCCTCATTGAACACAAATCATGGCTTCTGGTAACCAGAAGCCACACAGACACTGGCGCAAGCACTTCACCCCCCTTGAATCAAACCCAGACGTCTTCACCGAGCTTGTCCACAAGCTTGGCGAACCAGAGGACCTGAGCTTTCAGGACGTCTATTCCCTTGACGACCCAGACCTTCTCGCCTTTATACCACGGCCGGCACATGCCCTGATCCTCGTTCTACCAACGACAGATAGCTATGAGAAGCGGGTAGAAGACGAAGACGCCAATCTGCAAGAGTACGATGGCAGTGGAGAAGCCGAAGACGTAACATTCTACAAGCAAACAATCAACAATGCATGTGGCCTCTATGCTATTCTACACGCTGTCAGCAATGGAAGTGCCCGGTCTAGCATGGGTAAGTGCGTCCGTCCACCGGACTGCCTGTGTCCTCTCTAATATCAAGGCAGCTTCTGGTTCGCTCATGGGCAGTCTGCTCCGGAAGTGTACGCCGCTGAAGCCCGAGGAGAGGGCACTGGCGCTTGAGGACAGCAGGGAGCTGGAAGAAGCCTACGCATCTGTTGCTCGGAAGGGAGATACGGCGGCACCAGAGAATGCGGAGGACGATGTCGACTACCACTATATTTGCTTCGTCAAATCGGACAAGAACGGACATCTCTATCAGCTCGATGGAATGCGCAAGCGGCCTGTAGAGCTTTGCCCGCTCTCCGCAGAAGACGACGTGCTCGCAGAACCGTGTCTTGCTGTCATTCGCGACATCATTGCCAGCGAGCAGGGTTCAAACATCGGCTTCAGTCTCATGGCTCTGGTCAACTCGTAGCTTGTCACACTCACCAAGCCCACCAAGCGCTTTTAGACGTAGTTGGACGGAGGATGTGGAAAACTGAGGCATGTAGGTGCGCAAGGAGTCACACTCTTCGTGAGATATCTCGAAAGAGCGAGGTAGTGTGAACTATGAAGGACCTTTGCTTGTTTTTGCAACAAGATAGCACGAAGCCTCGTGAGCTACAGCCGCATGCACCGTGTCGCACGCAGGACGCGAGGACATGGGATGCTCCCGTGAGGGACTTGACGGATGGTCGGGGACCAAGTGGCTGTTGTGCGGGTTGCGTTCCTAGGTGACGAATACAAGCAGAACGATACATAATTATCAATGTAGGTGTAGCTTGACCGAAGATACACGTCACGTTGGTGATGGCGGTGGTGTCCATCACAGACGTTGAAAATCTTCGGAAGGCATCGAGCGCCAAGACTCTCTCACGCTAGCCCCTTCCATCGAAGCCTCCCAGCACTCAAGCTCACCTCGAGCTCTTTCAATCATCGCAATACCTACCACACACCCCAACGCACAACCTTCCCGCCACACAGCAATCATGACAAAAAAGCGCAAGCACTTCCCCGACCTGCAGCAGAAGCTGGACCGGCCGTGGTGCTTCTACTGCGAGCGCGACTTCGACGACCTCAAGATCCTCATCTCCCACCAGAAGGCAAAGCACTTCAAATGCGACAAATGCGGACGACGATTGAATACTGCCGGAGGCAAGTTACCCACAACCGTATCGCTTTCTTGTTGTCAACGTATTCGGGCCGCCTCACTAACGCTTGCCTAGGTCTTTCCGTGCACATGAACCAAGTCCATAAAGAATCTCTCACCCAAGTCGAAAACGCCAATCCGGGCCGCGGCACCCTCGACATCGAAATCTTCGGCATGGAAGGCGTGCCCTCGGAACTCGTAGAGCGCCACAACCAAGCCGTCACAGAGCGCCATTTCAGAGAGGAAGCAGAGCGGCAGCGCAAGACGGGGAATCCGGCGCGTGGGGCGCTCGCGGATGGAAGTTCGTTGGCGAATAAGAGACCGAGAGTGAGGGAAACGATTGAGGAGATTGAGGAAAGGGCGGACCTGTTTAGGAGGGGGATGCTGCCCGCCAAGGCCGAGGTGGAGAAGGTATGTGATGAATGGAGGATGGCGATGCGAAAATTGGATTGGGCTGACGATACCCAGCAGGATGCCCCCATGGCGCCCTTTGGCGGACCGCACGATTTCCCTCCCACCGGCCCCGGACAAATGCCCCTCGGGCCCTCACCCCCAGGCTTCGCACCCGGTCCGCCAGGCCAGGCCATACCACCCGGCTTCCCTCCTCCAAGCGTGCCCCTCGGCGCGCCGCCCAGCATCTCGCCGCACAACATGCCCGGTCCACCTGGCTTTGCGCCGCCACCGCCCGTGCTCGCGCCGCCCGGCGACGTCGATGCGCTTATTGCTGATGTGCAGCGCGAGGTTAAGGACAAGGAGGAGAAAGAGAAGAAGGCGAAGAAGGGGGCGAATATTAGGCTGGTGTTCTATAGTGAGGATGAGAGTCCCGAGGAGAAGATGGCGGCTTTGCCGCGGTTTGCGGAGTTTATGCGGACGTGAGGAGGGGATGGGAAGGATTGGGCAAAAGGATCAGGACGAGACGGGGGCAGAAAAATTTAGGACGGAGTTATGTATAGCTATAATCATGCTAGCTGGACTGCGCATCACGCACGAATATACCCATCAAACGTTCATTGGGACACAACAAGGCGCTTTGAGAATATAGCATGTCTACCGACGATGCGATTGTCTAAGAATCTACACGAATATGCGGCTTCAAGGTATCTAGGTATCATACTCATCCAACTCCTCACCCTCTTCCTCCTCATCCTCGTCATACTCCTCACTCTGCTCATCACTACTCCTCACACTATCCCTCGCCCACTCCGCACTCTCATCCAACTCTTCCCCTAGATCCAGCCCTCGACTTCTTTCCAACCCCATGCTGCCCTGCTCACTTGCCGACGCCCCAGAGACGTCCACCTCGGGTATAGGGTCCACCTCCCTCAACAGGCCCTCTCCTTTATCCTCATCCCCAGCCTGGGTCGCAAACCCAACACTCTTGCCCTGAATGTGTGTCGAATCCCGATTCGAATGCTCCGCTCGTCGCTCCTCGATGATATCCCCATTCCACGGCCGACATTCTCTGACTTGTTCGCCGCAGCGCAAGCAAGTCCACCCCTCGCCCTCCTCATTTGCAATGCGCTGCGCTATGCACGCAAAGCAGTATATGCAACCGCACGGCACCGCCTCGTAGGGATTCGTCACGTCCGTGGCCGCCGAGCCCACGACGCCTCCTCCGCCCGCCGACTGCGTTATAATATCCTGCTCTGTGGCCGTCGTGGGGTTCTGGTCGCGGTAGCAGATGGCGCATGTGCGTTCTGGAAGGAATCCCAATTCGCCCTTTGCTTTCTCCTCGTCGTCTGGAGTGGCGCTAGGCGCGCGACCAAGCAGGCTAAGGAAAGAAGAGCGCAGCTTCCGCCACGTACGCGCTAGGATGCGCCGCCAACGCGATATACCGACGAGCGGGAGCAGGAAAAGCAGAAACTCTGTGAAGGCGTGCCAGACGAGTTGGCGGTTTAGGTACTCGAAGCTGACTTCTCGGCTGGTGGAGTGTGAGGTTGGCGCGAGGCGGAGTCTGAGGAGACGGTCTGTGAGGGTTCTATAGCGCCCGTTGACGAGGAAGACGAGGAAGGATGTCAGGGATGCTATGTCGTGTGCTGAGTTTGCGTACTCTGTCATCCGCGACAGGAGTTGGAGGGTGTGTGATTGCGGGCGCGTGTAGTCTTCCGAGGCAGAAAGGAGGTAGTCTTCCCATTTCGTCCAGGCATACCGTCCCCCCACCGTCAGCATCCCGTACAGTGTTTTCTGGAACGTGGTCGGGGGCGGCCGATCGGGCGCGGTGCTGCGCGCGTCTGTGTAGCGCAGGCCCTGGAGATGTGCGCCGTAGGAAGCGTTGTTGTTCCAGATGCTGAGCTTGAAGAGGATGGCGCGGAGGGCGAGGAGAATTTCGGGCGTGTAGGTGTCGGTTATGTGGGCGCCGAAGTATTTGAGACCTTCGGAGACTTGGTTCTTGAGGAGTTCGAGCAGTTCGTCGTCGAGGAGTTCGGCGTCGACTTGACCGACTCGGAACTCGGGGCGTGTGCCTTCTCGCCCTCTTATGGCGTCCCAGGCCGTTATTCCTGCGCCGCCGAGGCGGTTGAAGGGGAAAGGGAGGCGTGTTGAGCGCGCTGGAGTGGATGCGGTGGAATCATGGTGTAAACGGGCGCGTTGGGCTCGGCGGGCTGCGATGCGTTCTTGAGCGGCGGCGAAGTCGGCGGAGGGCATTGGGGCGCATTGGGAGGAGAGGAAAGCGGGGATGGGGACAGAGAAGGTGTGTTGAAAGGACTTGGGATGAACGTGATAGCGTGATCCTCGAAGAGAGCTGAGCCGAGGTCTAGGTCGCGGCAGCCGACGACAAGGAGGTGCGAAAGATTAGATAGGACGGGTCGGCGTGACTCAGGCGGCGCGAGACAAGGAATGGATAGAAGAAAAAAAGGCTCACGGAGAGATGTTTTAACTTGTTTGTCGAGGTGGAGAATCTATAGATGTCCGACTTCGAGGAGGCTGAAGATGCGGAACCGCGTCGGAACACGGAATGTGATATGGAGCAGCAGTGACGGCATGGCGTGATACGGAGCACGGTGGGCATCTTTTTGGTGAAGTCGCACGCCAACAAATAAACAATCTCCAACACTTCACGCCTCATGTGCCGCGGCTGCCTGTGTGGCCGAGCAGCTGCCCTCTCTACTCTCCCGTCCTTTGCCTCTCCCACAGCCTTCCCTCCGTCTCCCCAAGGCAGGCTCCAGCTCAGTGGTAGCACTTGCACAACCCCACCACAACCCTGAATTTACGCGGCCAACGCGTTTTCTCGCAAGAAAGTGGGGTGGTGAAGTAGCGTCCTGAGTGTCGACGGAGTCGTTTACCCCTCTAGACGCTCGCGTGCGAGGAGAGATGCAAGTCGAATTCAGCGCCATCGAGGTGCCGGGAGAGGCGAACCCTCTCACCGAGGGCATCCTGTACCACGTCTTGCGGTCGGCCTCGTCGACCAATCCCACCCAGATACAGACGGGTACCAAGCAGCTGCAGGAGTGGGAGAAAGCAAATGGCTATTACCCATTGCTTCAATCCGTCTTCCTAGACAAATCCCTTCCCTACGAGGTTCGCTACCTGGCCATCATCCAGCTCAAGCATGGCATCGACAAGTACTGGCGCAAGACAGCCACCAAGTATGCCCCTCCACCAGCGTCCCGGGAAGCTCACCTAAGACTCCACAGTGCTGTTCCAAAAGGCGACAAGGCTGCCATTCGATCACGATTGCTGCAGAGCGCCGTTAACGAAGCCGATCAGCGGCTGTCACTCCAGAATGCCTTGGTAGTTGCAAAGATCGTGCGATTCGAGTATCCGAATGAGTGGCCCAGCCTGTTCCAAGAGCTGCTCCAGATCCTCCGCGCGTCCACCGACCCAAGCGCTTTCCGTTTACAGCTTCCTCGAACCCTCCTCGTGCTCCTATACATCGTCAAAGAGCTGTCTACTGGACGTCTTCTTCGAACGCGTCAGAGTCTGCAGAGTGCTGCACCCGAGATATTGAACGTGTTGGGAACAATATACGTCAACAAAGTGCAGAGCTGGCAAAACTTCTTCCGTAATGGCGGCGATGACGAAGGCGGCGCGCTCCAAGATATTGAGAACAGCCTGCTGGCCCTGAAGATCATGCGACGGCTGATCATTGCAGGATATGACTTTCCAGGTCGAGACAAGGACGTCCAGGGCTTCTGGACACTATCGCGAAACCACTTTGCCGACTTCCTACCATATGTCACTGACGAAAGCTCTCCCTTGGCGCCACCCGTGCGAAAGCTCGTAGAGAAACATCTCATGCAGCTCACAAAATTGCACCTAACCATGAGCACCACCCATCCCGCCGCTTTTATACTATTGCCAAACTCTTTGGACCTCGTCCGCTCATATTGGGGGCTCATTGCTCGACTGGGCGAGACTTGGGGCTCCACAACCGTAGACGGCGCAAAGATTGGCACGGACGGCGACGAGGAAGACGAGGCTCCCATACTGGAGCGCCTCAGCCTCAAAGGTTTACTTCTGATCCGGGCCTGTGTCAAGGTGGTTTTCTATCCGTTACAGACCTTTCGCTACAAGCAAAAGGATGAAAAGGAAGAGCAGAAGCAAGCTACCGAATTGATCAAGACGAACCTCTTAACCGACGAGTTTGTCCGCGAGATGGTATCAGCGCTCGTCCAACGCTTTTTCGTCTTCCGCCCCAGCGACCTGCGCATGTGGGAAGAAGAACCTGACGAGTGGGAGAAGATGGAGGACGGCGCCGAAGACTGGGAGTTTGCAATCCGTCCATGCGCGGAGAAACTGTTTCTAGATCTTGCGAAGAATTTCAAAGATTTGATCACCCAGCCGCTCCTCCAAGTCTTCCATTCAGTCGCAAGTGAGTTCTTACTAGCCCGTCAGCAGAAGTACAACACGCTAACAAAATCACAGCACCAGACAACGAGGACATCCTGTTCAAGGATTCAGTATACACTGCCATTGGTCTTGCAGCAGATACATTACACGACCATGTGGATTTCGACTCCTTCATCGACAATACGCTGGTTGTTGAGGCAGGGAAGCAAAAGCCAGGCTACAACATCATTCGCCGCCGCATAGCTATCATACTGTCACAGTGGATCACCATCAAGATTGCCAAGGAGAAGAAGCCAATCGTATACCAGATCTTCCAGCACCTGATGGATAAGAGCGACCCGCTGAATGACCAGGTCGTTCGAGTCACCGCAGGTCGCAAGTTTAGGGATATTGCAGACGAGTGGGAGTTCAACGCTGACAATTTCTTGCCATACGCCGCTGTGACCTTGGACAGATTGATGGCATTGGTGCAAGAGGTGGAGCTACAAGAGACGAAGATGGCGCTCCTCAATACTATTAGTATCATTGTTGAGAGACTCGAGCATCACGTAAGTCAAGTCCTGCTCGGTCAAAGTCCAGCTTGCTGACGAAACCAGATTACTCCTTACGCCAACAGCATCATTGCCCTCCTCCCACCCCTCTGGGACCAATCCGGCGAAGAACATCTCATGAAACAAGCTATCCTGACCATTCTCGCCCGCCTCACCAACGCCATGAAAGCTGAATCCCGCTCCTTCCACGTCTCCTTCCTCCCTATCATCCAATCTGCCATCGAACCCGACTCGCCCACACAAGTCTACATGCTCGAGGACGCACTAGACCTCTGGTCCTCCATCCTTGCGCAAACTCCCTCCGCGCCCGAGCCCACAGCCCCCGAACTCCTCAACCTCATCCAGTACCTCCTCCCCTTGTACGCGATGGACGACTCGCTCCGAAAAGCAATCGAAATCACAGAAGCGTACTTGCTCCTTGCCCCCGCTGCAGTGCTCGCCGACTCGTTCCGACCGCAACTTCTCGCCGCGTTAGCAGACCTCATAGGGGATCTCAAGCCCGATGCAAGCGGTATGATCGGCCACCTGGTCCAATGCGTAATCCGCGGCGCCGACGGCCTCGGTGGTGAACAGGCCGTCAAAGTCACAGTCGGCGACTTGATCTCCACAAACTTCCTGTCCAAAGTGCTCGAAGGTCTCCACGGTGCTTGGACGCACCACCAGTCTCATGGGCCATACAAAGAACTCCCCTCTCGCGCCGTGGATGGTGTCGTGGAGACCGACTACTTTACCGTGCTTGCGCGTATAGGACTTGCGAGTCCGAATGTCTTGCTGGAGGCTTTGCAGCAAGTAGGTGGCGCTGAGCTGGAGAAGACGCTGGATTGGTTGCTCGAGGAGTGGTTCGGCCATATCGAGAACATTGGCGAATTGACGAATAAGAAAATGATGTGCCTTGTGCTGACGCGGTTGCTGGAGACGGGCGCGCCGTGGATATTGGGGAGGTTGCAGATGCTGGTGGTTATGTGGACGGATGTGCTGGGGGAGTTGCTTGATGGGACGGACGACAAGACGGCTGAGTAAGTCATTCTCTTCGCTTTCCCCTTGCCCTCGACAAGTGCTTTCCTCGACGGATGACTGACGCGGAATAGCTGCCTCTACTGGCCCGACGAGCCACGACCCTACCTACCAAACGAACCAGAAGCTCCCGAGGACGAGCGCAAGCGCAATTTGCTGTGCACGGATACAGTGCATCAGATCAATCTCGTGCCCTTTATCCGCGAGCATTTGCAGCTTGCTATGCAAGCTGCTGGTGGTGAGGCGAGGTTCAACGAGGAGTGGTTGAGTGCGGTGGACAAGGATGTGCTCAAGGGGTTTACGGATCTGGGTGTGATGTAGGACGGCGCGCCCTAGGACGATGAGGTGGAGGGAAGTTGAGAAGTAGTGGCACCAACAAACATCCAAGACACAGCTCGAAGCCTCCAAGAACATGTGAGGGGACTGGATACACAATAGAAGAAGAGAAATCGATGAGTGTCAAATATCTTTCAAACGATCGCACATACCCTCCTCAGCCCCCTCCATCAAAAAAATACCCAAATCCCTCTAACACCCCAACCAGCCATTCCTTCCCCTTACGCTAGCCAAACGCCTAATGATGCCTCCCCTCCATTATGACAAACACATCTCCATTCGGCTTCGGCGCAAACCCATCTCCCTTGACCGTATTATCCGCTCGCCAGCACTTATCCATCATGGCGCCCGCCGTGCGCGCAAGCGCATTACTAACACAAAAATCACATCAGCACCAAGTCATTCTCATACCCTCTGCGCACTTGGGGAAGTGCGGGCAACCTACCAGTCTATCTTCTTATCGTTACAAGGGAAGCCCCCGCCCATGCCCGCAGCAATCCCGCAGTCGGGCCGCTTGCAATATGTCCTGTCGACGCAGGTTACCGCGCATTTCTTCTTGCGGCGTGCGAGTTCGTTGATGCATTGCACGGCTTGGTGGCCCTGGCGCGGCTCGTTAGTATTGGAGCGACCATGGTGCAGAGATGGAAAGGACATCGACACGAGGAGCCCGAGGGTCGGCGACGTACATTTGCTCGCGTGCCGTACTCCGGGCGGCAGGTGATCCTGCTCTGGCGCGCTGAGAGGGGGCCCATGCTGCCTGTCGCGCATGTCAGTCAGCAAGGGGGCATCAGAGAGCGGGGAGGAAATGTACGGCGAGAGGCGGCGGCTGTTGCGTTGGCGGCTGCTACGGCTTGCTCGGGTGAGAGGGCGTTGTCGGGGTCGGCGATGATGGAGTCGACCCAGCTTGCGAAGGAGAAATTCGGCGAGCCGATGATTGCGGGTTCGGTAGTGTCTTGGGGGAAGGGGGAGGGGGTGGCGGATGCGAGGGCTGCGAGGCCGACGAGGTAGAGGAATTTGACCATGATGGACTTTGTGTTCGTTTTCCAAGAAAAAGGTATTTTGAAATATGCAAAGCTGTTTTGTGAGTCAATATGAGGGATGTGCTGAAGGAAAAGTATGCCGTCGTTGCTCTTTATACATCTTCAAGTCCACCTTGCCATAGTGGGCGTGACGTCTAGCCCTTAGCCAGGCATCCAGCATGATGCTACTGTAATAATGGGCCACGAGGCTGTGATGTTTACCGTTTACCCGAATGAGAGGCTGGTGCCGACCAAGCAGGTGTCTTACTCCTAGAGGGACATGGCCCTGTTGATGTTGCAGCCGGCGAAGTCCGCTGTGGAGGTTCTTACATTATGCCAGCACATTCAGGACCATACATTGTAGTTAGGCGTGTAATTTGAGTAGGGCGAAGACGTGCCCTAGTGAAGGGGTCCTGTAGGGCTGTATGCAGGTACGCCATGAACGGGTAGGTGGGAGGCCTGATGGTGGTCGCCTTAGCCGCCTCACGCCAAATTGTGGGCCAATTCAGGTGGCTGCACGTGGTGTTTTTCAGCCGCATGTGTCGATCGCAATATGTGTAAGCATAAACTAAGGCTTTGAGTGCTGATCGTGGGGCTTGGGTCCTTTTCTTACCACCAATTTCAACTTTTTCCAACTTAAGCATCGCAAATGGCATCGGCACAAGTGTACATTGTGGATGCGCTCCGGAGCTAGGCATCCTTCTGCATTTCAAGAGTATTTGCAAATAGTGTGGAATGAGCTTAATGTACCCATAGAGGAGTATACTGAGATGAATCCTGCTGGAGCCTCTGTTATCGTACATCCGCCGAAGATCGCAAGGTAACGTGGACCTCTCATGCGGATTCAAAAAGGTGTCCGGAAGGACTCAGTTGCGCTTTGACGAAGCCTAATTTCAAAAGCCCCTTCTGCTCAATCTCTTCCTTATGCTGTTCCATCTCGTCAACATCCCCTACATGCAGTCAGCTCCGCAAACGCACGTCTCGCTCAGTGAACTCACAATTGACATTTAGGAACCCTCCTCTCATATAATCAGCTCGATTGCTCGCAAGGAACAAAGTCCAGCCACTAGTCAGCAAAGGAGTGTCCTTCGCGAACGGGGCAAAACTGCGGTGAGTCAATGGACTGAGTACATTTCCAGGTGACAGCGCAAAAAAGCGCATGGAAGGGTGCTCTAATCCAAATCAACTTAAAATTCGTACATGACGTTGAGTGTCGTGGTTGAACATACCAATTTGCCAAAACTCCATCATCCTTGTCACAGCAAGCTTGCTACAAGCATACGAGCTCCAGCCTGGAAGGGTGAGCGCAGGAGCAACGCTCACCAGCGTGATGATGATCAAATCCCTGTCCCCATAGGTATTCATCATGTAGTGCGACAGAAGGTAGGCACCTTTGGTGTTGCTCTCGAAGTCATTCCACCACCGTGATGGTTGGATGCTACCGGTGACTGCGTCGTTGATAGCTCCAGCGGCGTTGACGAGAATATCGACTTTTATGTTCTCCCGGACCAAGTCCTCGAAAAGCACCTTGATGGATTCCTCAGAACGTATATCGGCCGTCTCGAGGGTGACCGTGGCCTCAGAATTGATGTAATGTATTTCCATCCCGGCTGCCTTCAGATTTTCGATGTCGCGTCCCACAAGAACGATGCGATTGGCCTGTGCAATAGCCCACGCTTTGGCGACTCCCTGGTACAATATGTTACTTGAAAGGTAGTCTGGAGGAAGGAGGCTACTTACGCGTCCGAGAACGCCTGCTCCACCCGTGGTCATGACCGTCTTTCCTTCTGCTGAGAGCTGCGGGTTCTTGGGATCGACAGCAGGGTAGACGTCGCGGTGCATACTTTTCGTAAGTTGGAATGGCCATGTATATGCATCTGGGTCTATTTGCGTGTCGGACATTGTGGAAGGCTAAGGTCGGAGTTAATTGTATGGAGAGCTCAGAGAATTCTTGAAGAGGATTTGGTAGGGAACGGCGGTGAGGGATCGCAGCTATTTGATTACAGCGTGTGATGGGGCAACTACGTCTCACTAGTTTTCATTTCTTGGGGCCATTCTGATATCAAATAGGAAGCTCTTCGGCTGTTTATAATATTCCAATGTATGCTTGCGGCGCGGATGTCCCATTATCAGCTCGTGCCGCATAGGTGCGGTATTGGCTCGAAGTTCTTGCCGCCTTGGAACCCTATGAGACTGAAAGATGGTGGCTAATTGATTCGATGGACGGCACGTATGGGTCTGATTTCATGGTTTTGCAGCTTCTTTTCGTTTTCGCTCAAGAAGCTTAGGGTCAAGGAAGGGCGATGGGGTAAGCAGAGGGTTGAACTGAATGACTAAATCATGGTAAGATTCTGTCATGGCCAATCTGGTATCTACTCACCCTTTCGATTTGTCTGCTCAAGGTCAATGCTCAGGTCACCTTTCGATGCAGCCTTCTCGGAAGTCGACGTCGACGTCATCGGCCGAGTAGCGCGTTTCAGCGACTGCTTCGGTAGTAGAATGCGCTGCCCTCCGCCCTCATCCCTCGAAGCCATGGCAAATTCAGACTCCTATGCGTTTTCCTCCATGAAGATATGTAACAGTTTTGACGTGCGCGATACGAGAGCGGGGTCGACGGGAGCGGCCCGTGCGCTAAACCTCAATTGTCACTGCCGTGGGAGAAAGAAACGACATCTTGCAGCTCGTTTATGATCAGTAGCCATTGAGCGAAGAAGCCTGCACCGGCGGTTTTTACCGTGCGGGGCTTCGTCAAGGGCCTTCCAATGATGCCTCTGTTGGGCGACTGCTGGCGCTCAGAACATGATACGAGGTTGATAGCGAGGGCGCACAGAGTTCTTGATAAGTGTGAAGCTTTCTCATTCTCACCCCTCGATTCAAACCCCCATATCTCTTCACACTCTTCGCGTCATTGCCCTTTCCTTCGTCATGACGTTGTCGCAGCTGCCGCTCCCTTCCGTACACTCTCTGGTCCTTTATGGCCCCCTTGCCCTTCTATCCTACGTATGCCAGCTCCAGTCCAAGGTAAGTATCTGCACTGACCGCAAGCGACCAGTTCATAGCCCTTTCCATCTACCGCGTCTTCTTCCACCCACTCGCCAAGTACCCCGGCCCATTAAGCTACAAGCTCAGCGGATGGCCGCTTCTCTGGCAAGCATACACCGGCGACCGGCACATATGGCATCTCAAAGACCATGAGAAGTACGGTAAGCAATTCTCGCCCTTATCAGAGTTCTTTCCAAGTCAGGTGACACGGCGTTCACTAACGCTAATCATTACGTAATGCATAGGACCAATCGTCCGGATTGCCCCAAATACTTTGTCTTTCAACACAGCATCAGCGCTGAATACAATATACGGCCCGCGAAGTGCGAATGTGAAGAAGGGTGAATGGTATAAGACGTTTGACATTGCTGCGGGAACGTACAGCAGCTTCACCGAGACTGATAAGGACAAGCATGCGATCAAGCGAAAATGGATGAGTCCAGCGTTCTCGGTTGAATCCATCAAGGCGAATGAACCAATGGCCATTGATGTCATTACACGGTTCTGTGAGACGATCAAGCCGGCTACCGCTGGGTGGGGTCCCAAATGGAACATATCCGAACTGACGACGTACCTGGGCTTCGATATCATGGGCAGCATCGTCTTCGGGTGCGACTTCCGCAGTGTGCAGGAGCCGGAGAACAGAGATCTAGCGAATTCTATTATAGCCGCGTCAAGATTCCTCTACTGGGTACACTTCAGCACCGGCTCTCTCAACGGCTCCACTAATTTGCAGTATAGGTATCATACCTCCCTCTCGCGGTCCTGGTCAGACCCTTCCTGCGCTCTAGGCTCTTCGAGATCGTCGGCGGGAAGCCTGTGCAGGACAACAATAGACTGATCGATTACGCCAACTCGCAAGTGCAAGCGCGGAACGACGACAACGAGGGGAACGAGAAAGGTCTCCAGAGCGACAGGATCGATTTTCTATCCAATCTCCTAGGCGCAAAAGATAAGAAAACGGGATGGCGCCCAACGAATCTAGACCTGGACGTTGAAAGCTTGAACATGATGAATGCAGGAGCGGACCCATATTCGAGCGTGCTTGCGGGAGCCATATTCTATCTGTGCCACACGCCGGACGCGCTAGCGAAGGCAACTGCAGAAGTGAGGTGCGTCTATCTCCTTGCCTGTGCATGAATGTGTCTAATAAAGGCAGATCTGCATTCAACTCATCAGACGAGATCTGCAACGGCACCCAGCTCAACAACTGCACCTATCTCTACGCATGCATCGAAGAAGCACTTCGCCGCACAGCTCCCGTACCAAGCCACTTACCTCGCGTGGTTCTTCCAGGCGGTATTGATATTGACGGCCACCACCTCCCGCCCGGTACCGTGGTTGGTGTCCCCGCTTATACAATCCACCACAACTCCACGTACTTCCCGGACCCATGGTCCTTCAACCCGGACCGTTGGATCGAGTCGGAAAATAACCCACGCGAGAGCATTGATGCTGCACGACGCGCATTTGAGCCTTACGGATTGGGCACTCGGCAGTGCATTGGGAAGAATCTAGCGTATCTGCAGTTGAAGTTGACGTTAGCGCATATGCTGTGGCGCTTCGATATGCGGCTTGCTCCGGACGAGCCGGGTAGAGGTGCGGGCAGGAAGGGTCTTGGTGTTGGGAGGGAGAGGGAGAATGAGTTCCAAATGTGGGATGCACTGGGATTCGCGAGGGATGGACCGATGGTGGAGTTCAGGACTGTGCAGTAAAGAGGGGCAAGAAAGAGGGGTATAAGGTAAGAGAGTATTGATATTCCAAGAGATAACGGACTCGAGGGTCAATCCACTCCACGCCTCTGGCGGGGCTGTGGTTGAGGCAAGATGCCGTAAACATTGACAAACAAATTGCAGCTACAACATCGGTGCGATATCCATTTGCCCCTCTCTTTGCCCAACACTTGTTTCTGTTTGTCCTGGTTACCCTTTGATCCATCCCAGAGCCCACAAAGCCTATACCTGGAGCCAGTCCCTCCAATCCAGAGGCCTCCACAGCCCACCTTCCCATCCGCCACTCCCTCACCCACCATGAAGTCTGTCATACTCCTTGCCGCGGTTTCAGCGCTCTTCAGCACCTCAATTGCATCCAACTCAACAAATACGACACATGTCAAGATTGAAATCGAAAACTCAAATGTCACGGCCCCCCTCCACCTATCCTCCGTAGATAACATCGAAGTCGAAGAATCCGCCATCAAAGCCCCCTTCGTTCAATCTTCTGTCGGCAACATCGACATCGATGGCTCAGACCTTGAAGCCGCGTTTTTGCACTCGTCGATCGGACACATGGACGTCGACGGAGATGTCGAAATCAACATCGACATCGAGGTGCACGTAGACGGGCCCTGCGCTACGTGCACGAAGGGCCACGGCTACGTGAGGCCAACGCCGTACCACACCACCTTCCACACGACGCTCAGCAAGTCGAAGACAAAGGGACACACCTATACAACTACAAGCCTGTCGTCCACACCAACGTCTACGCTATATACGACTCTTTTCACCACGGTGAGCGTGAAGAACCATACCAGCACCCCGACTGCAACGCCTACATCAGCGAAAAGTGGACACAAGCACAGCACGACCGCGCACTCCTACGAGCCTTGGGGTCCTTCACCCGCCATTTCCACACCCACCTTCTACACCCGGCGTCTCGCAGCGACGGATGGACGCGAACCCAACACGACTGCACTCTCGTATTCGCCGTCTTCCACCGATGCCGCGACATGGACGTCCTACGAGCCGAGCAGCGCTCCATCCCCCCACCCACCCTACNCATTCTCCAACCCCATGCTCAACTCCTCCAGCATCCCCTACCCCACCGCCGCTCCATCCAACTCCAGCGCCGCCCCACGCTACGCAAACACCACCGACCCGCGCCCCCAACACGTCGACACAATCTACAACACCACCTCCGTCCCCAGCGCCTCGCAGATCCAGGCCGCCAAGCTGACCGAATTCTGCACTTCATCCGACAGGGCGACCTCGCACTGCGCCCAGCTAAAGCCCTACATCGATCTCTGCTCCGCGGCTCCAGTCTCCCCTCCGTTTACGTCGCCGCCATCCACAAACGGCGCGGCGCCTGTTCTTGGTCTCTTGTCGACGACCTCGTCGCTCTGCACGCCGGAGACGACGAATCAATTGCTTACTACGACATTGGCCTTGAATCCTTGCGAGAGTGTTGCGGACAGTGAGAGGCTGAAGAAGCAGATCTGTCAGCGCTGGGTTATGCAGGCCCATTGGTGCGATGTGTATCATGATCAGGCTCGAGGCTTTGAGTGCGGTGAGTATCATATGTTGTATTTGTTGAGAAACTTTAGGGATTTTGTGGGGTTAGGAGCCGAAGGACATAGGGATACCAGCGCAGATCCGGTGGGCAGGAGCGTTGTCAGAAGGGGCGGATTGAGGGAGGAGGAGGATTGAGCTGGCGCCATAGGGGATGGGAGGAGAGGATGAAGCGATGAGAGACGACTGAAGATGAGGGCGTTGGGAATGATATAATGTTTAATGTATTTGTTGATGGGAGGCAACCTCACTGTATGCATTGCATGTTCATAAGCGATGAGAGATTCAACCACATTGCCTTCTCTCCTCATACATGATACTATCTAGTGAAAAGCATCAATTATCGCCGACATCAGAAAAGTACATGAGAGGAAACTAGCATACAGAGTTGACATGTCAGGACATGATTGACATCTGTCAAGATGTTTGAGTACAGGTAAGAGACATGAACGACTTTCCCGTAGATAAGTTTGTATGATGATATGCTCAGCTCCGACGAGAGCAACATCAGGCCCATGAGTCTCCTCGCTCCAGCCACTTCATGGTAGCATCGTTGGAGGAATGTAGTAGGAGTGGGTGAACGTGGTGTTCACGGCAAGCGACGTGTGGGTGACCGTCAGGGTGTGGACATGGGTCGAGGTGGTTTCGTTGTTGTAGACAGAAGTGATGAACGTGCTCGGGCCAGTGGTGATCCCAGTTCCATTCGTGACTGGATAGGAAGGTGTGTAGTACCCGGTGCTGGAGATTCCGGATGCCATGGAGGAAATCGTCGTATTGGGCCAGAGTGGGGAGCTCCAACTGCTGGGCCACGGGTGCGTATGAGATAGGTGCACGTGAGATGTCGACGAAACTACCGAAGTGGCACCTCCTGCAGTAGTCGAAGACGAGGCGACTGCGCTCGTTCCCGTGGGTGGAGGGATGTACGGGAAGGACTCCATATTCGTTGGACTCGTGGTCGTTTTGATAGGCCAGCTAGCACTAGTCGCCGTCTTCATTGGCGGAAACTTGGAGGAAGAGGTTGGGATTGGCCAGTGCCAGGTGAAGGACACGTTGTGGCTGACGAGGGGATCGGTGGGACCTGTCGAGATCACTGGGATGCTGAACGGAGGAGTGACTGGCAGAGTGTGCTCGCTGGTCTCGGCACCACCGGTGGTAGAGCTAGGGAGCAAGGTGCTGTACTCGGGCACTGTCATGATCGGCTCAGTGGTGGTGGGGCTGCCTGGATGGGTCGTGTAGGTGGTTGATCCATTGACAGTAGTGGAGACGTTTGGTGGGATCCAATCGGACTGAGTGGTGACATGAATATCGGTAGCCGTAGTGGCCGTGACCGAGACGACAGTCGTGTTGGCCGGGACACTGGGCCCCGCATAGCCGCTGGTCGTGCTCTTGACGACAGTCGAGAAGGTGCTGTGGTCTGGCTCGACGACAGCGATAGTAACGCCTGCAAGGCACAGAGCGAGCGTGAGCTTCATTGTGAAGATGCTGAAGGAATGGAAAGAGGCTTAGGTGCAGAACGTGCAAGCAAAGGACGAGGACGAGGTGTGAACTGAGAGCGTTGCTGCAGATGAGAGGAAGTGAAGAGAAAGAGGATGAAGAGCTGGGCGACGGAATTTTGTTGTGGGCTTGATTTTATCTCGACGCCAGTGCCTGCTGTTGACGGTGCTGTCGTCGCTTCCTCATCCTCAGCTATCGTCCGCCAAAAGATAAGGCTGATAAGTGGGTGGGTAGGCGCGCCAGCACGTAGGGAAGTATCGTGTGCCTGACCAAAACACGAAGACATTCACAATAGCCCAATGGTACCCCATTTCATAGGACTTCAGTCAAGGTACGAGGCGCGTGCAGGACGTCGAGGATTGCCGGGTGTGGACCTACACCGCCGCATCAACTTTGATCATCTCCGCCGCTCCCTCCCCAATCCCATAAGCCACCATCTGCGTATGCCCATTCGGCAGCAGCGGTATACTCGAAACATCCGCCACCCTCAAGCCCTTCACACCTCTCACCCGGAGTCGAGAGTCAAGCACTGCATTCCCGTCGTCCGATTTACCCATTGCACACGTGCCTGATGGATGGTAGCCTGTTCTTCATCAGCATCCTCCGTTGAATCTCACAATAGTTTGATTGGGAAGGGAACAGGTTATGCACTCACAAGTCAGTGCCTCCTTTCTCACAAACCCCTCCCACTGCTCCCTCTTCGTGTACGCGTGATGCTTCGCGCTTTTCGGCCAACTTCCTTTGACTACATCCTTCGTGCCCTTGCCCTTCATCACGATATCGTTGGCTAACGCGCACGCCTCGCTCATGGCCAGCAGATCCAGTTCGTTCTCCATGTACTTGTGGTCGACGACCGGATTCTGCATCGGATCCTTGCTCTTCAGTGTCACAGTCCCACGCCCATGCGCATTGAACAGCATCGGACAAATAGCAAAGGAGTGCTGACCATCGCCGGGGAAGTCTTGCAGGTGCGAAGGGCCGACGTAGAGCTCCGTGTTCCAGATCTCGACGTTGGGCTGGGAGGGGAGGAGGCCCATCGGATCCCTTCCCTCCCCCCTCTTCGCGTTTTGCCAGACTTTATCATCCTTCAATCTCTCATCTAGCCTGGCGTACGCGAATATGCCAAACGGAAAGGAAGATAGCGCGCCGGTTTTCGTGGACTGGTAGAGTTGATACGCAGCAGCAAGCCCGTCCGTGTGATAAACATGTGCATCCAGTGTCAGCCCGGGATCCGTGACCTCGTACGCGATGAAGCAGAGCACGTGGTCCATGAGATTCTTCCCCACGCCGGGAAGATCGACGATGCACTCGATGCCATGCTTGGTCAATTCGTCGCGGGGCCCGATACCAGAGCGCATCAAGATCGTCGGACTGCAATAGGCGCCTCCACACACGATGACCTCTTTCCTCGCTCTATACTCCACACTCTCACCATCTTTGGTCACGGTCGCGGTGCCCGTTGCCACCAGCTCTCCGGTGTCAGAAGTTGAGAGGATGACTTTGTCGACTGTGACTCCGGTTTTAATGGTGATGTTCTGCCGTTTGAAGCCCTTGGTAATGAAATCCGCAGCCGTAGTACGCACACCACCCAACATCGTCCTTGTCACATCCCCGCATCCGCTAGGCGTCTCGCCAGTGCTGAACATATCCGCTACATAGGGGAAGCCTTGGTCAATCATGGATTCCTTAACGCGTTCGGAGATGGGTGCAAGGTCGTGGGGCGTTGTTTGGAGGGGGCCAGAGCTGCCATGGACGGAGGAAGCCTCTTGGAACCAGGGTTTCGGGTGGAACGTCTCTGCCTGGCTTTCGTCAACAGCCCATCCTTGGCAGGAAATTTCTCAGAGACATGATGGGAGATAGAGAAGACAGACCTTAGCCATATAACCCCACATCTTCTCGCCAGTCCACTCCTCTAGGCCCCAATCATCGTAATCCTGTTTCGTGCCTCTGATACACAAGGTCCCATTCATTCCACTCGAGCCACCGAGGAAGCGTCCACGGTTCTGACTTATCTGTCGTCCATTCAGCGCGGCTTGGGGTTCACTTCGGATACTCCAGTCGTATTCGGATTCGAGCATTGCCGTGAAGCTATGGTTGTCAGAGCCATACCAGCAAGGGGATCTAGGGGGCAAGTCACCCTCCGGGCATGTGCGAGTTTGCAATGTCTGTGTTATCGGGGCCGGCTTCGAGAACGAGAACAGTGACATTGGGGTCTTCGGCGAGCCGGCCTGCTATTACGCAGCCGGATGTGCCGCCACTGCGTTGAAGTCAATAGATGCTTCGATGGTGGGTAGGAAAATGAGAGGCCTGCAGACTGAGCTGGGGAAGTCCTACCCGCAAATGATGTAGTCATATTCTTCCGCCATCTCGATGTTAGTCGAACGGCAGATTGGACTCGAATGTGTTTATTAGAAAAGGGAACGATGCTCTATAGCTAAAGCAAGAAAATTTGTAAAAAAGCGAAGTGAACAATGTCTAATCATGCACGTCTACATGTCAGCATATATATCATGTCGCACGGCAGCCTGCCGGGAAGCATACCGTATTGGGTCATCCATGCCCATACGCGTGCTCATGCATTACTACGTGGTTGCATGCAAGATCCTACTTCAGTCAATCCTTGCTCTTCTCGTCACCTTGCCCCACCAAGAGTACACTGGACCACCACCATCCGGTTAGCTTGCGCAACAACACACCTTTTCTCCATGAGAACAGTATCAGCACTACAATAAAGTCGACAACGGCTTCCTAGTCGATGATTCCCAACTACGCATACTCTAAAGCCGTGGATGCATGCCGTGTAACAAACGAGGATGCTTACGCGGAATTGTTTCCTGTGCGCGGAATTCCCGGTACTGTCGATCTCTGGCAGCCTCGCCGTGGACCTCGGAACCAAGATGCTGGGTTGATAGCAGTACTAGTCTAGACAGCTGACGCCAGCTCTCTGCGAGCAGCTATGGGTTGCAGCGTTGGGAAGAGGTATGCGTGTAAATCTAAGGACAATCCCATGAATACTGGGACTTACTCATGCGGAACGAGAGTGAATAACACGGCAAATGAAGGCGGATGGGCGGTGCAGTCCGTCAAGAAAGTGGAGATTAGAGTGGGTGGTGAGCGGGCATGATGTGTACGACGACAAACTAGGAAAGAAACTTAAGAAGAGCCAAAACGCGCAATTCGACACCACACGCCGAACTGCTTGCATACCTCCATTACCTTTGATTTCAAGCATGGGCGACAGACCTTCAAGCACAGAGTCGGTAAGCTCTTCCTTGATCAAAGGGATCCGTCCAGGATCCCCGAGCTTCCTAGAACCACGTCATACTGGGCCGTGGTGTCTCTGTCTCTGTCGAAGCCCCAGCACCACCAGCACCCAACCCCATCTTCTCCAACACCCCCACCAAATCCACATCAACAATCTTCTCCCACCCCNTCTCCGGCCCCCAAAGGATCCTCTTCCCCCCAGCCTCAACCTCCCCAATCAAGCTCTGCAGCAGCGGACTCTTCTTCGACACGCTCGGATACGCATCGAACTCCACATCCCGCATACCCGGCATCTGCGCAAACAAACTCCGTATAAGCAGCAAACAGAACTGTGTGTAGAAGTCCTCCCCATTGCGGAACCCCTCGAAGACGGGATGACTCGCTGGATCGCACTCTACGAAAATCTTTAGCAAGCGGACCTTCGCCGCATCATGCAGCCCCAGTCTATTGTCCGTGGCCCAGCCCTTGGGCGGCTTTGTCCATCCCGGCCCGAGCCTGAGCTCCATCTTGGTGATATGCCTTCGATATTTCGGCGGCAGGCGCGCAAGCAGCGGCTGCTTCGTGTGGAAAAACCGCCCGTGTATGGGGAAAATGCGAAATGTGTTGCGCCCGTAGAACACGCGCGAGGCTTCGTCGTGCATCTGCCGGCTGACGAGGAAAGGACGCAGGGTGGGCACAATGGTGCGGCAGTTTCCGGGATCGAGATCTATGGTCTTGGGGAAGACAAGGACGAGTTCGTAGATGCGGAGGCGCAGTTCGTAGGGGAGGGCGAAGAAGCGGAACGGCTGGCGAGGTAGTGTGGTGGGCTCGTCGTCGTCGTCGTCGACGGTGGGATCTGCGTCGATGTCCATGGCGGACAGGCGGGAGACGAGATCGTCCATGTCTGGCGCCGGCGTTTTGTCCTGCGTCTTCTTCATTTGCGGTGGGTGGGCTCGCGATGCTGGCTTGGTGGATTTCTTCTTCGCCATTGTGGTGGGTTGTTGCTCCAAAGCGAGCGCGTGGCCGCTTCAGAGACGCTCAGGCATCCATCGTGCCACTTGTTCATTTAAGCCGTGAGACTGCCTCACAGACTCGATGTTGTACGTGTCACTCTCAGGTTTGCGTCACAGCGACGGGGGCGAAGAGGGGAAGGTCGTCACGCGATCGATGGAAGTGCGGAGTTAACTTGGGATCGAGAGGCAAAGACGCTACATATAGGTATGTTTCGGAGCTACGGGACCGACAATCCACGGCAAATGGGACGCCAGTTCTTGGGAGACAACGAGTTCTCTTCTCCCCAGCTAATACAGCTGGCAACTCATTCAGGAGGGAGTTGCCAGTCAAATGTCTGGGTTTCAACTTTCTATGAAGAGGAAAAGGGAACCGCAGGCGCGAAGAGTTTTAACTGGTGTGATTACATAAGGATTGATGACTAAAGACGTCTCCACCAGAGCACCGCTTTCCGCTCTCCCCCGTCGTGTCTTCTGGAGGATATTCATTCGAGGGCGCATCCGTCCAGCATCTCGAACAGGTGTGTTTACCAGCGTAGAACATTTCTTTGCGTTTGGCTCAAGACACCTTTCCCTCTTTCCTTCGGCTCTCTTCCTGTCGTTCATCTACCACGGCCTAAGCTGTAATTCAATTGCCAATTGTATGTTTCGAAAATGCTGTGCCTCTACATGGATACCTTCATTGCCGAATAAACACACAATCGCTACCTCAGTGCATCTTCCCATCATCCCACTGCGCCCCACTAACCCTCTGATACGGCGCCGGAACACCTACATCTACAGCACCGCCCATCCCCATTCCATCTCCCATTCCGTTCATCCCCATCCCCATGTCCATCGGCATCTGCTGCTGTGGCATCATCCTTCCCCCACCAACGAGCGTAACATCCTGCGACCACCCCGCTTCACTGAGCGTAAAATGCTGCTTTCCAGCGCCATTAACCCAGTCCTTCGTCGACACTCCCTCATCGCCTTGGTATGCTCCCTGCTGGTACCCTTGGTATCCCGGATATCCCTGATATCCCTGATATCCCTGATACCCAGCCCAAGCCTGCACCGGAGCATAGCCCGTCAATAATCGTCCGGCAGACGTGTGCTCCAGGAATAGTCGCATATGCGATGGAGCGGCGCGGCCTAGGGCGACGAAAATCAGTGTGAGGACGACGACAAAAGACGCGAGTAGCAAGGTCAGGAACGCAGGGATCCCGTAGACGTAGTGATACCGCACGCGGCGGACGAAGTTCGTCACAGGTGGAAGTCGATCGCTGTTACTCGCAGACGATTCGCCATCGCGCTTCTGCAGCGAAGAACCCGGATCCGCAGACGCAAGCCCCTTCGTCCCGAGCACCATATTCGCCGCGATATCCGTCCACACCAAATCCAAAATCTTGCCCGCCGTCTCCGGCTTCGTCGAAAGTTCCTGCCACAGTCGATACATGGCGAGATTCGTAGACCCCGAATAGTCCAGTTGACTGTTCGTCAGAGTAGCAGGGATCTCGTACAGATCGCTGAGTGCAGCGCTGTGGAACCGCGTTCCAGGCAGATTATCCATATTGACAATGTTCCAGTCGGAGTATCCAGGTAGATACAGCGACTCTTTTCGCAGGGTGGTGAGGTTCAGCTTCTTGCTTGCTTCTTCGCTGACGAGCCCCCAGAGGATGTCGACGTCGGAGATGTATTGATCTGTGTTCTCTACGGCCCAGAGTGGCTTCGACGCCTCGGATGCGTATTCTTTTGGCGTTACGTTGAGTACTTTGAGACCGGAGAGGTCGTCGGTGCCGTTGAAGCGAAAATTTACTGTTTTGATGGAGGCTTTGGTTGTCGAGATGCAGGAGTACATAGGGAGTGTCCAGGAGGAGCCCGGGTCGAATATGAGTGATGAGCCGCTATCTGTGCGGCGTGGAGCGCCATAGAGAGTTCCGCAGGTGGCTGCGAAGTTGCTGATGTTGGCGTAGTCTCGGCCGCCGACGCCTTGGCATAGCATTCCTGCAATTATGTGAGGGGTTTGAGCACTGATAAGGAGGCCGTGGCTGGACGGTTGGCATACCTGCATCCGAAAACATTGTATCGTTGATCATGAATGGATTCGCGTACAGCGCTGGCTTCGAGGTGAAATTGTACGTCTTATTGTCCGATGCAGAATAGTTCGACAGCCCCTCTGTTCCCCGAAGGTACGAGCCGAAGCTGGAACTTGTCTGGAGCATAGCGACGGATATCGGGAAGTCGGATGCGGATTGGCCGTCGTCGTAATGCAGAGAGAACTCCTTTCCCATCTCCGAATCAAGGTATTCGAAGGCTTTCCTGCCTGTCGTGTCATTCGAGATATTTGTCACATTCATGTAAGCCATGGTATAGGCATTGTTGAGCCACGCCGCTTTATAGGCGCGTAGCTGCAGTGACGGGAGATTCTGCGGATCCTCTCGATCCCAACGCGGGTATGTTGTGTTCAGGTTGACGAAACCGCCGCGGTCCGTCAAGACGAGGTTCGTTACTTCTCCGTCAGAGCTGTACGTGTTCACCTCTTTCGGAATGATAAAGTCCAGAGTAATGTTCATATCGATGCACACAGACTCTGGCTCGATGAAGAGCAAATCCTCGCTCCATGTACTCCCATACGTTTGTAAAGGCGGCCCGCTGTGGTTCCTGAAGCCTATGCCGCCGTTCTTCATATCAACGATAAGGCCTTCAATTGCGACTATATCATCGGCCAGGACAAGGCTCGATAGGGGCCGAAAAGCCCCAATGGTGTAGGCGGTATCATTATTGATGTTGAGGCTGTCGTCTCGCTTGTCGATTGCCGCTGTGGTATACGAGCGGTACTGGATATCGAAGATGGACGACACCGATGCGCCGAGATCCGCGGCTCCACTTTGGAAGACGTCAATCGTGTCTTGCGGGACGCTCATATTGTACCCATATTGAGTGTCGATATTAACGGTGGTGCTATTGACGTCGGTGATAGTAATGTTGTTGTACGAGTTCGGGCAGGCAACTGGATAGAGGCCACCACACCAGCGGCTGAACTTGCTATCTGTACGAGGTGGAGTTCCTAGACCTATTGGCGATTTGTCTTGCAAGTAATGGAAGCTCAAATGCTCGGCGTCGCGTTCAGGGGCGATCGATTCGTAAAGTCCAAGAGGGGTCACGATTGCAGCCACGCCAAGTAGTGCAACGAGAAAGGTCCGAAAGAAGGATATTGCCATCACTGATTTAGATACCGAGAGCGTCGCTGCTGAGTCTGTACCGAGTAGTATCGGCCAGAATGACGAATGGAGATAACGGCCAATCACAGACCTGTGCTGCACTCAGACAATTGTTCGAGAGTGGAGAGGTAGATCATACCAGGAAACAGCAGTGGTAGTCACATTTCGAGACCTGAGCCTGAGCAGACCAAGCGCGATCACTGGAAGTGCTACTGGTATGATGAACTGCACTGTTCAAGTTAGTGTTTGAAGTCGCAGAACATCCAAGAATCCAAGATAACGTACAGACAAAGATGGCCGCAGCAATCATACCGGACACCTGCCCAACCGTAAGACTCTGTATTTGGACCATGGTGTCAAAATGAGTGTCGAGAAGCCTCAATGGGCCGTTGGTTCAAAGAAAACCATGAGCAAGAAAGTATCCATCTGAGGTTACCACTCCTGACAAATATATCCGCAGTAGCGCTCAGCCGCCCCGGAGATGGTTTCCCAAGGGGTGAGGCGCTCAGACGTTAGACATCGTGTGTAGCCGTTGACATGCATATGCAAGCCAGGCAAGCCTCGCATTCCTCGTATCCGTATCAAAAACTCTTGGATACGCCTATAAGAACAACTGTGGCAAGCCTCACTAGAATATATCCCTGACAAGCGAATGATTCCCTAAGAAGCTATTGGATTAGAAGGTTAGTACAGATAAATTTTCGATACGCCGTACGAAAGGTTCGGGACGGTTCCGAGGTCTCGAATTTCTCAAAGGCCATCGTGGAATTGCGGTGCCATGCGTGCTCTAATATTAGCAGCATGCCACAAGCTAGGTGGTTTGATGCTTTCCAGCCGCGATCATGGTTCTTCGATCGATGGGTTAATTACGCTGAAACCGGTGGGCTTCGTTGAGCAAGTCAATGAAGATGGTGTCGTATTTTAGGGTAACGTCGCTCGATCATCGCAACCATTGGAAGGCATACCTTGAGATACCTCGGCAGACAGGCAAGCAAAATATCGAAACGCACTGCTAGATCACGCGCCGTTTGTCTCGATGATGATGGCTTGTTGCAAAGGAAGACGGAAAGACAGTGAGACGGAGTACACCGATTCAGACCCAGAGAATTGTGCGGGAGGGGTTCAGTGCCAAGGCCGCACGTGCCGCACCGCCACCCGTCGTCTCAAAAAAGTTATGAGTCTTTGGCATCGCATTCACCACAGGTCACCCACCCGCAAAACTCACGACACAATGCTGATGCACCGCTAGCCAGCCACCGGATTTTTTTTAAGTGAACCGCCGAGGATCGTATCCTCCTCGACCTCCCTGATGACTGACCGGTAGCACACCTGCAACCTTTTCTACCTTACTCACATCCTACCACCACCACCCCCACCCAACATGGCTTCCAGCTCAGCCACCATGGCAGTGATGCCAAAGCAAGAGGAGGATGCAGCTCCTCCTCCTGCCCCCATCGAACAGAAGGCCGAACTTCTCTACCAGCGCTGCGCCGAGCGATCCGAGGGCACCGTCTTCTTCCAGCGCGACCTCACCAGCCTGGAGGTCGCCGAGACCGTCGAAGAGCTGTTCGTTCTCGTGAGCAAGCTAGATGGCGACTTCAGGATGAAGAGAATGACGTTCGATGGCGAGACCTGCTTCAAGTTGCGCTCCAAAGAGGAAGCCACCAAGTCTGTCTCCCAAACCAACACATTCTGAAACGTCACTGACACGTACCAGGCTCACACGCCTTACCCGGGACGAGCTCGCCCTCTACCAGCACATCGACGCAGCCCAGAGCGAAGGCGTCTGGTCCAAAGCGCTCCGTATGCGCACCAACCTGACACCGCAAGCCCTTACCAAATACCTCAAGAGCCTCGAGTCCAAGGACCTCGTGCAGTCGGTCATGAGCGTCAAGTTCCCGAACCGCAAAATGTACTTCCTCAAGGATGTCAGCCCGTCCGAGGAGGTTGCCGGCGGCGTCTGGCAAGATAACGGCGACTTCGACATGCCACTCATCAATAGCATCTCCATCGCAATCTACCAATACATCGAAAACGAGACGGCCATCAAGGTCCCGGGAAACTGGAACGACTATACCCCGATCGAAATCTCGGAAAAGGTTGCAAAAAAGAAGGCACATGTTCACGCCATGCGAGACATAGAGGAGGCGCCCCCAGTCCGCCCGTACCGTCCGCCGATGAACCCCGACGCCAAAAAGCTCGTCCACAGGAACAGCCCACAATACCCCACCGCCGCCTCGGTGGCTGCCTGGATCAACTCCAAAGGAATCCTTCGAAACAGGCACTGTCGTGAGGAGGACATGGAGCAGCTTCTCGAGATGATGGTTCTCGACGGTCGCTTGGAGAAGACGTCCGCCGCGAACTATCGTACCGTCCTCACTGCTGCAGATCAGAAGGTCTACAACGGTTTCGTCGACGCCCCTTGTGGCAATTGCCCGGTGTTCGACCTCTGCGAGGATGAAGGCGAGATCTCGGCCCGGACGTGCGTATACTTTGGCGAATGGCTGGGCACTGAGTCGGCGGAGGCATGATGGGTTGAGCTATCTGAGCGGAAGAATTGTAGAACAGTTTCGGGTTGAGGAGACTCTTACACGGAGGAGAGGGGACTGGTGTGCTAACGTGTGTGACGCGGCATGGACATTCGATCTCCTTCAATTCAAGGCAAGCAGCATGGCAATGGCGTTAAGGTCTCTTCAAAACGCATTTGCAGGAAGCATTTACAAGGCAGGATATTTAGGTATACCCCTGGGCGCTCTTCCATAGTCTTGATCAATCAACATCTAAACAGACCACCATCCGAAACATGGCCTAATGTATCCGGGCCGTGATCCCTCCGCCAGGCGGCCTAACTATTCGCACGAGTTCGCATACATTTCCACATTGTCTTACGCGCCCATGCTTTCTCCAGAAATCCCCGAACTGAAAAGTCTCCGCATGGACTAGTAGAACCAAAAGTATCCTCCGTACCGTACGGCTACATCCTGCTTAAAAGACCAATGGCCTATAGAAGCACGCAGTCGAGGAGCGCAACCCATGTTTCGAAAGAACTACTTCGAACTGATCCCTGCTCCTAGGTCACATATAAGACCTCACCTACCTCGTCCTCAACTACAGCTCAAATTCACTCTACCCTCTTCTCTATCTTCACCTCTCCATACCTCTCGACTTTTCACACCTTCAGCGAAAACCTCCTCCAAAATGGCAACTCCCAAAGATATCACGAACCAAGTCAACGACTACTGGCAGGACGACAGCGTGGCCAAGAAATATGCGCGTGCTGAGAATGCAACGAAGCCCTACGCCGACATCATGATGGAAAAGGCCAACATCAAGAGCTTTGACGGCGAGGCTAACATCTTCGACCTCGCATGCGGCACCGGTGCCGTCGAAGCCGCGCTCTACGACGCCGTGCCGAAAGATAAGTGGAAGGATGTCAAGGTGCTCGGTGGGGACATCAGCCAGCCCATGCTCGACTACCTAAAGGCCCGGGGCGAGAAAAATGGCTGGACGGGCCTGGAGACGAAGATCGTTGACGGCACGGTATGTGCCCGGTTTTCTTGTCTATCACCACTCACGCGACCAACCGTCAGGTATCAGCTTGAGAAGCAAAGCTGATCCAAAGGACAGAATATTCAGTTGCCACAAAACAGCTTCACCCACATCTTCTCCAACTTCATCGTCTTCCACCTCCCGCCCACCACCCTCCCCACACTGTACTCCATCACAGCGCCGGGCGGCTTCATAGCAGTATCCTCCTGGATCGATTTCGGCTGGTACCCCATCGTCGCGCGCGCCGTCGCCAATTCCCCCTCGGGGCCGCCCTGCCCCAGCCTAGATGAGATCCTCGCCATGATCTCCAAGGGTGACTGGCACTCCACGACCTTCGTCGAGAAGACCCTTAAAGACGCTGGGTTTGAGAGGGTGGGGACTGTGGCCGAGCGGAGGAAGGTGGATTGCGGGACGCCGGCGGATTTCCTGGAGACGATGAGCATGCCGATGAATCTCGTGGCTGCTAGGTGGGAGGAGGGGAAGAGGGAGGCGTGGAAGAAGGAGGTGGTGGAGGAATTGAGGAAGGATTTGGTGGATAGGGCGGGGGGCGAGGAGGGGACTTGCTGGTTGAATATGGAGGCTATTGTGGGGTGGGGATGGAAGCCTAGTGCCTAAGCGTTCGACGAACCTTGGATGATTGGTGTATCTGGAGGGGACTTGATGCTCGTTAGCATAAGAGGTGTGCTTGTGCGAGGGTAGCACGGATCTTGGTATGGACTGCGGTATATGAATAAAAAGGCCCTACTCAAGACCCTCAGCCCACCTCTTGACCACCATGCTCTCCACCTCTCTCTTCTGGCCCCCGACAAACTTCAATTTCTCATTCCCCACCACGCCAGTGGCAACCTGCCCATTACTCGGCGCACCCAACCCCTTTACGACCCCATTCCCACCTTGCATGACATTCGAATAACTCGTAAGCATCGTCTGCACCCCACTGACAAAATCCTTTCCATCGAACTCGCAATGACCCCCCGCCGGCGTATTATCCACCGTCTGCATCGCATTGACCTGATCCGCGCTCAATCCCGCCTGAGCAGCCACTTGCTCATACGCCACAATCGCCTGGGGAATACTACCCTGCAGCAACTGCAACTCGCTCTGCGTACTCTGGAAATGGATCTTCGTCTGCGCTACCGCAGCGGCATCCACGACATCAACTTGTGGAGGCATGCCCCCGCAGTTCAACTCCACAGCACTGTTAGGGAAGTTTTGTATCTGCGCGGGCATGAAGAAGCCGCTCATGAGCAGCGAGCCACCGGACACGCCTGTAAAGACGACGGCGTTGGGGTCGAAGGCTACGATTTGTGGCATCTGCGTTTGGATGAAGTCGTTGACGGCTTGCGCGTGGGCGACGCCGTCGGTGCGTTGCAGGCCGGAGCCGCCGCCCCAGAAGAGGTTTGGGTCAGGTGCGAGAAGGGCGACGCCCATGGTGTTGGCTTGCACGGCTTGGTTGGGGAAGTCGAAGAAAGATTGGCCGCCGTCGCCGTGGAGGAGGACGTTTGCTCCTGTTTGCCTTGTTAGAATCGATTATGTTCTGGATGTATTTATGGGAAAGGGCTTACCTAGGGTCCCATTTGCGCTTGTGGCAGCAGCTCCGGGAACACCTGATGCTGGGAGGAATTGATCTGCTGGTGCGGCGATGCGGAAACGTATGGGTAGGCCATTGACGTTGACAGTGTCGTCGAGGATCGTGGAGCCATCAGTAGCCTGGGAGATTCCTTGCGGTATCTGAGCTGCCTGCTGTTGTGCGGTCCTGGACTTTCCTCTGCCTCCACCTCGGGTCTGTGGGGCACTAAAGACGGCTGTGACGAAGAGGGCAAAAGATAGTATATACATTTTGAACGAGGAAGGGTGCACAGCACACAGAGAAATAGAGATTAAAGACAAGGAAATGCGGACCGGCCGAAGAATATATTCAGCCCAGCAACACCACGACTAGAGACGACGATGAAAGAGGAGAGAGGACAGAAGAAAAGGAAAAGTACTACCCACAAATCTTGCTACTACGGAGATGAATAGGCACTTGGGGCACTCGTACCACCCACCGCGAGGCTGGATAAAACACCGCAGTCCAGCCAAGCCGAGGCCTCGAAACGATGGAAAAGCTTGCCTTCGTGCGATGAGGCTGAAAGATGGCATTGTGCTGGCCTCTGTCAGTGACACCGGTTTGATGTTTCTTTGCTGACGCGATGAAAGTCTGGAGTCTGCGGCTCTTGCAGGCCATAGTGTTTCGGAGGCGTTGCTTGGCAAAATGGTGTTTTGCCTGGCCCCGAAGCTCAAATCTCTTGTATGCTGGCATGCTCAATACTCAATTATCAAGGTTGATGACGTTGTAGTGTTGGGCTTGATGATCCTCCATGCGGTGGTGGTGTGCATGGGATGAAAGAATGGTGAAGTTGCGAGGAGAGACGGTGTTAACAGCAGCTCATACGGTCGGTTCGGCTTGCCGACGCCAGCAGCCTCGGTAGCGCCTGCCACTGGCTTAGCGCCAAATGCCCTCAAGGCTTTGTCACAGATATCGGACTTCTCCCTTGCGTTGACCATACAATTGAACATTCCCTTTCTCTGCAGAACCGCTCGAGACGCCATTCACCGCCAGGTGCTCCTGCTATTGACAGCTTGCTCAGAGTCTCGTTCAGGCTTCCATCTGGCGCCGCCTGCTCGCATCTCATCTCCCAAGGACCCTGCATATGTCCACTGCACCGCAGATCAGCTCCATGCACATTCACCACCAAACTCAAATCACCAATCCCCAATGCGTTCATCTATGCGACCGGCAACTTCCAGCCCCCAAGCATGCCAGTCAGACCCGACCAACGCGCCCAGCTCTGGTAAGCCACGCCAGCTGACCTAAAAACTCCGCCAGCCCTGTCGCGCCTCTGATGAGCTGTCTCCGCCTAATCCAACCAAAACCCGTCAACAATCCACATCAATTTTCATCCCCAGAACGAGCTCGCTGAAAGCGGTGTCTCAGCACGCCATAAGCTACGCCGCTAGCCAGCTTCTCCCAAGAAGTATGCGGCTACGCCGCCTCCGCTCTTCAACGGCGACCTAAGGGCAGCCAGCGTGTATGCGCTGCTCGCAAAGGCACCGCACACGGTGTGCATAGCTGCTACGATCATCATTCACAGCCAGTTATAGCAGTCTTGGGCGCTAACGGGCTGCGCATCCTGCGAAGGGAGTGAAGATGCCAACACGCAGCCAACATGTGTACAGCAAGGTATAAAGATGGTCCCCGATGCAGTAGAACGGCGTTCAACGTCGATCACCGAGCTGCCTTACTTGCATATTCGAGTATACCGACACACACATAACAGGCGGTGTAGTTGGTGATCTTTTCTCTAATATTCGTTTGAGCGTCGATCTTCTTTATTGCATTGGAGTCTACTTGGCCTTTGACAACAACGCCAACGCGATTTGATCCTGGTGTTATACCGCCAAGCTTGCGACACTTGCACAATATATATACAACGCGACCTCCCCCAGTGTCTGAAAGAGAATACACCGCGACGATGAATTCCACAAACACACACCCAACTACCCTCTCAACCATCCGCTCGCTATCCCAGCGCTCCTCCAACCTACGAAGCCGCTTCAGCAGTCTCCGCTGCACATACATGCACACGACATCCAGCCAGTCGCATTATTCTAAACTTGACGAGAACCATTGCGAGTACGACAGTGAGAGCGATACGTATCGCGAGACGAAAAAGATCATGGTTGGCAGGGGTGGGGCGGGCAATTATGTAAGTACTTTGATCGGAGTGGAAACAAGGGACCGATGCTAATGGTGTAGGTGACGAGTTATGTCTCTTCATGAGCCACGCATATTTGGGCTATAGGGGAGTTTTGGCGTTTTTGGGTCTATACCTGGATCTGGGTCTGGGCACCTAGGAAATGAATCCCGGGGCGTTTGAGGTTCGAACTGGGTTTTGGAGGTGCACTGGATAGGTAACATCTGGCCAGGAAGGAATTAAGATACCACTCTGCACGAATACCAATACACACCGCTTCGGATTCAAAACAAGTCAAATTACTGGATACAAAACGATTGATATCTATGCTTGCCTCAAAATCACTTTCCGTAACGCCGCAAAACGCCAAATATGCGACCCAAGAAAACGCTCTGTTGTACAATCCTTCTCATCCTCCTCTAATGCTGACAGTCACATCCCCTACCATGTTGGAGATGCCTCTTCTTGAAGTCCCCGCCATAGCTCGCCAAATGCGTCTGCCCATCTAGTCTCTGCCCCTCCTCGGGAATCGGCCCCATCCAACCAACCTCCTTCCCATCGGCGCCCAGCGTCTTCAACTCCTTGCCCTTCTCCTTGAGCTCCTTTGTCACAGCTTCGACATCCACGTCCAGATAACGGCGCAGAAACTCGCCGACCTCGGTGTTCTCGTGGTTCCCAACCAGCGGCATCGCAGCCACAGGGTCGGAACTATAGATATTCACGTCCGCAGCGGAGTGTCCGTGCGTGCTCCAGCCCGTTTGGCTGCGTCGCGATATCATGTCTGCGTATTGGTATAACGCGGTGGCGGGGTTGGAGATGAGGCCGGCGACCTCGTCGTCGGTGGCGTCTTTGATGCCGAGGCCGCTGGAGATGGAGTCTTGAACGAAGGTCTTTTGCGCGTCGGAGGCGGGGTTGTTGAGGAGATACTTTGCGTATTCGTCGGCGAGGCGTTCGGCGCTGTGGGAGGCGTTGGCAAGCGGGCCGGGGAACCAGACGTATTCGGGGTAGGTGCTGTGGAGTTCTGTGGGATGTTAGCAATGCGTATGAATGCAAAGACAGGGGGGACGTACGTCGTGCTGTTGCCAGGCCGCCGGTTTCGTGGTCGGAAGTCGATACCATGACGCCTTCCGTGGGGTCATTCTTCAGGAACTCGAGCACGCTGGTGAAGGCCTTGTCGTAGGCGAGGACCTCGTGGACCTGGGCTGCGGGGTCGTTATGATGGCCGGCGTGGTCGATGCGCGAGCCCTCGATCATGAGGAAGAAGCCCTTCTCGCTGTCGCGCGTCGCCTCGCTGAGCGCCTTCATGGCGACCTCAGCCATCTCGTGTAGCGACGGGTAGATGTCATCCTCGTTGCGACGGTCGATCTCGTATGGGATATCTGTTGGCGCGAAGAGACCGAGCATGGGGAAGCTGAGGCCGCCCCCACCCTTCAGGTTGTCGAAAGCCTTGCGGTCCGAGATGTAGTTGTATCCTTTCTGTTTGGCCAGTTCCACGATATCTTTGTCATCGGCTCGGCACGAGTCATCGGTGGAGTTTGGCAGGAAATGACACCTGCCACCGCCAAACATCAGGTCTACAACCCGTCCTAGTGGGTAGTCCCCCACCATATGTGCGGCAATTCGATCCTCCTCCGACCGCATGTTAACATGCGCGGCAAAGCAGGCTGGTGTTGCATCCGTGATCCTTGTCGTAACCACCAAGCCCGTCATGTAACCGGCTTTCTTCGCAGCCTCCAGCACAGTGCCACACGGCTCATGATCCGGTGTCACCGAAATGGCCCCGTTGTAGCTCTTGGACGCGCACGAAAACGCAGTCGCCCCGGCAGCCGAATCCGTGATGAGTGACGAACTCGATCGTGTCCGCGACTGCCCAATCATGTGCTGATCAATGACCAGCTGCTCGCTGAAGGGCGCCCCGTTCTGGAATTGCATGAAACTCCGGGTGAGACTCAAGCTCGTGGGTCCCATGCCGTCAGACACCATGAATATCAGGTTGCGCTTGCCGCTGGGGTCGGGGCTGCTGTGCTTCGGGTCCTGCGACTTCTGGTATATGACGGCCAGGATGATGACGACGGCGGTTGCGACGACAGCCCAGACGAAGAGGCCGATCTCCCGCCAGAACTTCCATGTTCGCGGGCCTTCGCTGCGTCCGGTGGGCTGCCCGGTGAGGAGGGCGTCTTCTTCGGCCATGTCGCGGTCGTTGGAGAGTTCGGACGAGGCGCGACCGGAGAGGAGGGGGCGTTCGCCAGGCATGGCGGCAAGGAGAGCGCAGCGGCGCTCGTATTGCAAGAGACGGGAGCAGGAACAAAGGTAATAGGAAAAAGTCGAAGGAGTGTGGTGGATTGGGTGTTGGGAATGATGTAGAGGTCAGGTTGCTCTTGCTTTGCCCATGCACCCGGAAACGGCCTAGACGCTTGGCAATTCACTGCCGCCTCTATTTGCGCTTAGTTCATCATCTGCACTCGACAGATGACCACGGCCAGCTGACAAGTTCGAACGCGATACCCATCTTATGGAGACTGGGTAAACAGTATGCCTCAGGCACAACTCTACCCGCTCGGCTCTTTGACTGAGGCTGTGTGCTCAGCGATGTGGCACTGCCACCTCCTCCGCTACTTCTCAGCAAGGTGGCATACTACATCTATTCAGTAACGTCAACAATTCATTCGGATACAGTTTTGCTTCGATCACAGCCAAATTGGTTCGGATCTTCCCTGGCAGAATTTACTTTTCGGTCTCTGAAGGTTCCCGAGGGTCGTCCATGAACACCATCGCGCTCGTATGGAACCTTGGTAGGAGATCGGAAAAGAGGAAGGAAAGGAAGCGTGAGTCAGGAGTATTGTCTGCAGTGTAACATAAAACCTGACATCCAGCTGGGGCCACTTCGGGCTAAGTCCGCCTTCGTGTTGCTGCCTGCCCGCTGCCTGATGCGCGTCGCCGAAGCCGATGAACCGCCTATTCATTTTTGGACCCTGACGTTCGGGAAATCCCCGCAATATCACCAAAGAGCATGGAATAGCGTTTTGACTCGAGTGGGAGTCCGCAACTTTCGACCCAGAATCCCCGACTGGTGTCCACCTCTAGCGCGATATCTTCAGATACTTACGGCTAGACATCGTCTGTCGCCTTGTTCGGCCGTTCACACTGCCTCGAGACCCCTACACCACATGAGCATTCATCGTCTATAAGATGGAGAATACGAAAATCTGCGAAGACTGTGTGAAGCTCATCCAGCATATCACTGTTGGGTCAGATTTACAACAATTCCAAAGAACGACCAGCTTCCACGAAACTGCACGGATCTGCAACCTTTGCAAATTCATTCAGGATGAAGTTATTCTCCAAGGAATAACTACGACTGATCGAGATGGCTCATGTTACATCGAAGCATGGAACTTTCAGAATGCTCGAAAAGCTGGCCGCGGGCGAAATTGTGAGGTCTGCCTAGATTTCATATCCGCGATCGATTATCTAAGGATTAATAACTTCATTGGGGTCCTGACTTGCTCCATCTGGACGGAGGAAGGCAACCCAGCGGAAAAATATATTTCCACAGAGACGCCGATTCTAAGGGAAAATGCCGAATCGATAATCAAGAAAGGCAAGGATTGGCTCGATGAATGTCTTTCCGAGCACGATTGCTCTGGACAATTCTCTGAATCTCCGACACGTGTATTGGAGATACAACAATACACAGAGGAGGGCATCTCAGTGAGATTGGTCGAATGCGAAGCCAGCATGACTCCATACTGCGCCTTGAGTCACTGTTGGGGAAAGAAGCAATTCTTTATGACTACTAGATCCAATTTCGAAGGCCATAAGCGTGGTATACCATTCGACTGTTTTCCGAAAACTTTTCAAGATGCATTGGTGTTCGCGCATGGTCTTGGCATTACACGAATTTGGATAGATTCCTTATGTATAATTCAAGATGACGAGGATGACTGGCGGAGGGAATCAAAGAAGATGGGGAGCATATACGGGAAAGCCACAGTTGTGCTTGCGGCTGCTGGATCTGAAGACTCTAGTGGAGGCCTTTTCATTGCAGAACGACCTTCTCCACCGATCGTGGCGGAACTGCCTTGTATTAGAGCGAATGGGGAACATGAAGGCACCTTCAAGATTACATCCCGGCCTAAACGCGAGAGTCGTCCCGGTCGTGGCATTCTTCGAAGTCGTGCATGGTAAGGATCTTTCACAATTAAGCGAGGACCTACTGATGCTGTTATAGTAAGTCATCGATCGGTTCGTAGATCTTGCTTTCGGAGTCTTCGCAAGCCAATGATGTCCGACAACCAGCTATAGCCAAAGATTGTTACTGACAGATGATCTCAGGGGCATATCAAGAGTGGTATCTAGCGCGTCGAACTATATTCTTCATGCCAGGCGGTCATTCCTGGCGTTGCAAAACGCTGGAGGTAGGCGAGCGGGGCTCTTACGAATATCTAGGCCTTGACGACCGTAGAAGCTGGCTTGAAATGTTGCAAGAGTATTCGAAAATGGAGTTGACCTATCCCACGGACCGACTGGCAGCCATTCAAGGTGTTGTCGAGACGATAAAACAAAATCGAAACGTTGAGTTCGAGTGGGGTATCTGGAAAGACGAGATCATCGAGCAACTGCTATGGCATGGTGAAGAACCAGTCGTCACGGACTTTCCGCAATTGCCGTCATGGTGCTGGGCAGCGAGCACTGCTGGTCGCAAGTACTGGCTACCCTTCCCAAGACAGTACTCAAGCATTGGAGAGAAAATGCCTTCGAGTGTTGTGCTGGCCGGGTCCGGTGCCGTGAATATCACAGGGCCTTTAATGACGATATATATTGATGAGAACGTCACACCGTATTGCTGTACGCAGGGGCCAGCTGGGCACATTTTTGAGGCACAGTTACTAATGTGGAGGGAAAGGGAGGCTAGCCACTTCGTGACGCAAAGTATTTGCTCTCATCAGCGCCTCGTTTCAGGGTTTGTCATTTTCGATCAAGAAGACCAGCACTACAGACCAGACGCATTATGCTCTATCTTGGCCAAAACTAGACGCAAAAGATGGAATGTCGAGCAGCAAGAATTTCTGTACGTAAAAGCTTCGCTCTTAGGGCTTGCTCACACTGACCAGCATATAAGCGTTCCGGAGAAGAGCCCTAAGTCAGCCTCTGAAAATGCATCGGACACAGTGGTAGCCTACGAGCTTACGCCTAGCGAGGCGGCGCATCTTGGCGGCCAAGCTCTGGAAACCGAAACTACCAAAGAAAGCCAATCTGCTGTCTGCCCTAGTGGTAATGCGAGCCCGGGAATGAGCAACTCTTCGAGTGACGTCTCGGCGGCTCGGGTGAGCACATCCCCACTCCACGCGTATATGTCCAGCTAATGATTCCGTATCCCAGCCCGGCTGCATAGACTTTGAACGGTTCTGCAAATCGGATTACGTCTATTGGGGACTTTTGCTTGACCCCGTCGCTGGAAGACAGAACACTTTCAAGAGAATCGGTGTCGCGATGTTGTACCCGCATGCGTACGAGTTGAATAGTGACGATTTCGTGCCATTCAGCATCGTTTAACCAGGAAGCTTTATGAATTGGCTTTCCGGCTCGACGTCCCCTGGTCTCAAGAATAGGATCTGGCGGGCATAAAACCAGGGAGGCATGGAAGATAATACTTGGTTCTCACCCGCAACGCGATCACTACGCTCCCGTTCCAGAAACTCCACCCCAAATTCCTCTCACCTTTTTATCACTAAGGATACATCGACTCCGTAGATTGTCGGTATATGAACACATATCGCCGGTTATATCTATGACTCAGCTCCATCTCATCGCCACTCCACGTTCACGGAACTGGTCGCGGACAGGGAACCACAGCCATGAACATGCCCGGTCAAACCTCGTCAACTCTATCAACATCGCTGCCAAACGAACCACAAGACATGGCCTCAACCGACGCCTGGAGTGAGTTCACTGCTCTTGGGATGTTCACAGTGGTTCCCCATCAGCAACTCCCACCAAAACACTCGCAGATACGACACCTTACGACCTCACCGGAGAAGCAAGGACCTCATTCAGCCTTTGAGGGCAACGCAAGTCCACTGATGGTCAACGACACACCCTGACGTCTCTCAGCACAACCGAATCCGCCAAGTTAAGCTCAACTTCAGAATGAGCTGCAAAAAGCAAACGCTGAAATCCAGAATCTGAGAACTTCGTAACAAAAAGAGTGGGAAGAAAAGTCGATGCTTAGGAATAAGAATGAGCGTTACAAAGTGTGCATCAGGCACATCCTCGGTCTGGCTGTTGAGCACAGAGGCAACTTAAGACTTGGCTGCATGGACCCGTCAGCCTCGATGAACTTCTCAGTCAGAGACGCAACATGCAGGAAGATGTCCGAGACATAGGTGAGACTGGAAACGCCACCGAAATCCTACGAGCACTAGAGGAAACGACAGCCCTACTTCCCCAACTTTCTATCAATCTCGACGCCATACTCGCCACTATCCGAGAACTGCTTGCGCATGCCCATGAGTTTTCAATCGAGCAAATTCATCAGCAAGTCAGATACTAGTCAGATATATTCAGCAAGCAGAAGGCCCGACTTGAAAGTTGTCAAGATCCAAGGAAGGAGGAGCTGATTGCGCGGTTGCCGGCTTGGATCGCGGGTTGGTTGGCGTCAAATACCGACTACGATTTCGACTTGAACAGCATCTGAGGCTTTGACTTGCAGACAAGGGTCAGACTCGGTTCAGGATGGATAGGGTCCAGTGGAGTGGATGAGTTTTCGGTGAGGTGTCCGTCTTGTGCGGGCTTTGAAGGTGGCTGGAAGTCGTGGCGAATGACCTCCTACTGAGTCCTACATGCTCATGCTTTCTCCTTTCTGGTTATTACTTCTTTATCCTGCAATTTTGATTTAACTTCCTCCGGCAATTGGTCAGGTGGAACCAATTCTCTCACGATTTCCAGCAGGGCAGCCGGTTTTGGCTCCTTGGGAGCATGGTCTTGAGAGGTGGGCATACCAATTCTTCGGTTAGTCAATGGGTCTTACGTGAAAAATAACAGGCCGCTGATCAAATTGCGTGCTACACACCTTAGAGACGAGCGCCACATGTTCGGATATTAACAAGAAAATAGATGAGAGCAGCCCAAAGTCCTGAACACCTCGATGCGCCGCACACCCAAACACCCAAACTAGCCTTCCTCACTCGAACCGTCTCAGAGAACTACCTCGCCTCTCATCCTTCTGTACCTCGCACACTTACTCCTTCACAGGATAATACGGCCCCTGTCCCTTCATCTCCATCCCCTCCTGCCGCTGCTTCTGCAACTTCATCTGCTTCTTATGCTTATACACCTTGAACCCAATACCAAACAGCAAGCCCAATATCGAACAACACGCCGACACCACAACACCCGCGAAGGCGCCCTTACTAAGTCCAGCAATCTTGGCATCGCCCTTGCTTTCCGGTTCTGCTGTGTTGGTGCTACTAGTCGTATCCGTACCGGCCGTAGGATTCGTGTTAGTAGAGCCAGCGCCACCCGTTTGCTTGGGGAGACTGGATGTAGGTCGGGAAGTCGCCGCAGCTGGGGAAGCATATCATCAGTAAGGTATTAAGATTCACCATCGGCGTGGGGATGACAAACTTGAAACGATACTGCTTGTCTCCGATGCGTCCGTGACTGCAGGTGGAGGCACCTGGTCCACGTCCCCCGGATTATACGCACCGCCCAGCGCCGCACTGCAATAGCTCGCATACACGCTCGTCCCCGCATCGATATCCGTCTGCGCAGGCGTCACGCACAGATACGTCGCACAGCTCGTGATGAATGCATGCGCTATAGCAGCAGATTGTGGACGGCAATAGCAGCCATTGATATAGGGCGAACCACAGCTGAGATGTATGGCGATGTCACCACCAATTTCCGGGGTATCGTTGTCTCCGATGTCCCAGACGCACTGATTTATGCAATCTGGGAGGAGGGAGTAATTCTTTTCGTATTTGATGGATGCGCCGAGGGTCGCGGGATCGGTTACTTGAGCTAGGACTGCTGGGAGGAGGGCGAGGGAGAGAGGGAGGACTGTGGAGAACATCTTGATTGACGAACGGGTAGTCGTACAAATCGAGGAAAACCTTGGAGTAGCGCCAATGCTGGATGGTAGTGCTTAAGTATACTTGTACCAGGAACTATCGGGCCGAAGCCCCTGATAGCTACAGCTCATGTACTTCGCCATCTTCGAGGATAGAGATGGGTGTATTTGGGTCCAGATGGGGGAGCGGACGAACATGTCACCGCCCATGACTGCATCGTGGCTTTCGATATGCGTTGTCGGGATTGGCCAGCTGAAACCAGACGGCCAATGGCGATGCGGGAAATGTAGGGCTGGGTCCAGCTGGGCTTGCCAAGCAGCCACCGCATCTATCCATCAGAGTAGATGACCAGTACCTACGCATTCAGGTCGGCAAACTACCTTGGCAGTATTCTCGTGCGTCTTCCGATGCGGCGGAGCTGTGAGCGAATGCCGACGAGCGGCTACCGTCATAGATGCAGATACAAGGAGCTGGTAACCATATCCTGGGAATCAAATTAATTACTTATACATTCTCCTCTTGTCCCTTTTCTCCACCTAATAAAAACATTCGAGAAGCAAGGAAGACCCAAACTCCCGAATGTTCAGACAGCATGATATACACAACCCACCAACGCCCGTATGCCCATGCTATAAAGCTTCCACACCCGGATCCCCACGATACCCTCCGAAGCCATCTGCACTTCTATCGCCACCTTTACCAGCCCGTCGATACACCTACTCAAAATTGTTATCTCGATCCACCCAGACATCCTCCAACTCCGCGAAATTATGGAAATGCAGCGGCCGATGGACGCTATCATAAAACCTCGGCGGCGTATCCAGCTTGACATGCACCGGTCTCTTCTCCACGCTACTGAATGCACTGCCCATGAAGCTGTAGTTCCAGATTCCACCATCAGGCACCAAGAAATAGCCACGAATCTTGTCGGACAGCAGGAGCTGGCACTTCTCGCCGAACGAGGTGGAGAAGCCGGCGGGATTGTCGGACATGGTGTCCTTGTTTTCGGCGCCCCATTTGTAGCCGTTGGGGGTAAGGCCCCATGCTGCGAGGGAGACGGAACCGGGTGTGAAGGATACAGTCATGGAGACAGTCTTCTTGTCCCAGGAGGAGTGCGCGTTCATGAGGCGAGCGTGTTGGGTTACGTCGCTGGCTTGCATGTAGGGCGGCTCGTTGCCGGAGACGGTATGGATGATACCCAGAGGCTCAAGGTCATTGAGGTACTCGTGCTGAGGCAGTTGCTTGGGTAGCTGCACGTCGCGCGTATTGCCGACTTGGGGCACCATCACGATGGTGACGATTTCCTTGACTTGATCGTTGTCTGGCGGCGACTTGCCGTAGAGGAAGCCGGCGACTTGAACGCGCAGGTCGGCGATGGTGATGAAGCGCTTGAGGATATTCTTGGGCATCACATATGTGAAGTGGCCCTCCTCCTTGACATCCTCGGAGTTGATGTAGATGTTGTTGGCACGAGTACGGAGGTTGGACGTTGCCACGGCACGGGTACGCCACTCGGTCTTGGAGGCGAATGATGCTTGCTCATACTGCGACGTCGTAGTCACCACCATCTCCTCTCCGTGTACGTTCTGCGTCTTCGTCGTCACGGCCGTAAGCTGCTGTTGCTCCTGTTGTTGCTTGTCGATCTCAAGAGCCTGCTGGCGTTGCATCGATGGGGCTGAGATTTCCATACCCAAAATGATGTCTCGAATTTCGCTGTTGGTAAGCGAAGACACGTTGACGTTGTTCTTCTTGCCGTAGTCCAAGAGGATGAGATCACGCAACTGCCCTTCGACCTTTGCCCAGTCCTCATCGGAGAGGGTCGGCCAGATGTGGTGTTCCTGCGTAATGACGGTCTTGTCCGGACGAAGGATAAGCTTCGTCTTATCCTGGTTGACATGAAGACCGCGCAAGATCAAGATAAGACGCGAGAAGCACGTGTATGAAGAGATGTTCTTCAGCCACTCATCGTACAAGTTGAACAGCACCATCTGCGGACCAGTAGCGCGAAGGATCATGTCACCGAGCTTCTCGACCTTCATGGCGGCTTGGAAAGGCAGTTGGAGCTCAGAGGCACGGATCGAGATGTTGGGGAAGTCGAGCAAGTGGACTTCCAGAGGATCGAGCAGACCCTTGCGAGTGACAATAAGCTGCTTTGGCTGCTCTTCCACGGGAAGAGAACGAATAAGAGCCGCTACTTCTTCTGCCGTCTTCCATTTGGCAAGCTGACCAAGACGCTTCTGGCCTGCCCAAACACTCGTATGGATAATCTTTAGGAAGAGTTGACCGGTTCGCGGGTTGAAAATGAAAATCGCTCCGTTGATGGGCTTGGTGGTCAAGTTACCCTCGAACGTCTTGTGAATGGTGACACGGTAGACGTTGGTATCATCGATGAAGAGTTGAACCTGGTTGCTAAACAGTTCAGAGTAGTTCTGCGAGTTGAGGAACTCCTGGTTGCTCTCCGAAGCGTAGAGCTGCAGACCCTTTCGAATACGTTCGCGAAGTACATACAACGCGGGGTTGGCTTTCATGATCTTCGCCATCGCTTGCTGGACCAGTTGCTTCAATCCAGGGAAGTATTGACCGTATGCGGAGTACAGGTTGTAGGCCAAATCGATGGCAATCATCAAACCAGTGGCCGATGGATAGATACTCATGCTGTCCTGGGTGTAATCAAGATACTTTGCGCGAACATAGCGCTCGATGTCGTGAGAGTCGTAATCGCCGTAACGAAGTTGAACGTCAACCCAGAACTTGTTCGTCGTCGTCGAAGTCATCGTATCCTTAGTATCGTGAAGCATTGAGGGTGGCGAGACGCTCCATTTATGACTGGCGAACAGGAGGATATCGGCGCATGAGCTGTTCATCTTGTATGATTTACGCGGATGGATCGTCTCCTTCTGGACCGTTTCGATACCAAGTGCTTCCAGCTCTTGATCAAAGACTTGGCACAGATCCATCACCACGGACTCGTGGATCTTCTGCCACAAATGAGCACGGAAGATTTGGATAAGCGAGATCTTGAGCGTGGGAATCTTTCCGTGCAGGAAGATACCCGTGAGATCGAGTTGGACCTGGAAACCGACGTATACATTTGCGCGATTGATCGTTGGCGACCACCATAGCGTGAATCGACGATTCGGGATTTGGTTCAAACCGGAACGTTGGGCGTTCGTGAGCTTCTTGAACTTCATGGACTCTTCAAAACCTGCGGAAAGTTAGTTGCGAACAATGATTGTTGTGATAACGGCTTACCGGAAGCTTTTTCCCAGAACAAACCCTCCCAAGACGGAAACGCGGTGGCCTTGAAGAGGGTATGTTCCAGGATAGTCTCCACACCACCAAGCGCCTGAATCACGTCCGTCCGATACGCGTTCAAATTCCACAGCTTGCCGTCGTGGCGCTGGCTAGTCCACCAGAACGGATTGCTCTTCATATGCTGATAGATCTTGAATTCAGTCCTCGCTCGGAAACCTTTATCAAAGCTGAGCGTGCTACGGTCCTTCTGGAAGAGAGTGTTAATACGAGGCAGACCGCGGTCCCAGCTGTCCTCCAAGTCTTCGAGGGTCAGACGTCGGTTCTGCTGGTGCGCTTCTTGTCGCTTCTGCGAGTATTCCATCCACACACGCTGAGAGTCGATGAATTCAGATTCCCATGGGATAATGTATCGGAAGATGTTGGGGATGAGCGTCTCTTCATCGTGAGACATACCGGCACGGAAGTGGGTCACGCCGGTGTCGGTCTGCTTGAACCATCGCTTGTCGCTCGCGGGGATGAGGATGTGGGATCCGGAGATCATGCCGAGACCACCAAGTTCCTTGGGGGTATAAAAGACGGCAGGCGGGAAACGGGACGGCATCTTCGAGTTCAGTCCAATCTTCACTCGCGTTTGGATTTTCGTCTCGCACTTGACGATGGTGTCCAAAAGGTTCACGGTCGATACTGCAGCCTCTCGGTAATAGGTGAAGAGTGCGATAAGTGTCGTGTTCCACTTATTGGCAATCTTAGTGAACGTAGTAGATCCAGACGACATCAAGATCTGTCGGATGCGGTTGTTGAACTTTTGGATGTCTTCCTCAGTGACTTGCAAGAAAGCGTGGGCAGTGCGCTCCTTTGTGGCATTGTCGACAAGAGACCAGACGCTGTCTTTCGTAGGAAACTCCTCGCTCAAGTTTCGGATCTTCGGCAGAATACGGACTTCGAAGCCACACATGGAGAACAACAAGTTGGGATTGTCACGGCTGTACACGCTGGCAAAGGTATCGTCCCATTCGATCGTGGTGATGGAGCGAGGCAATCGATTCTTCAGATCCCAGAATACGGCGCGCCCGAGATTGACATCGTGACGCATCAAGCGCATACGTGAATCTCGAGGCCAGCACTTCTTATTGCGATATCCGATGACGTTTTCGAAATTGGGATCCGGGTTCTCTGTTAGGAAACGCTGGATGAGATCTCGAGACTCCTCGGCCGTGAATCGGAAGAAGACCCAGATACGATCGATATATCTCGTGTATAGGCGAATGGGATGGCGGACTTCAGTCTCCTGGTCCTTGAACTGGAGGAAGTCATTTGGACTCTCCGGAGACCCAGCAATCTCGTTCGCTCGTTGCAGGCCAAGCAGAAGGATATCCAGAACCAGGCCATAATACTGGAAGACGAACCCAGAGAACTGTAGGCCTCGGATCATACCGTACGCATTGACGTGATTCATGTCCTTGTAGTTGAGCTGGACATTGTTCTTCGCTGTAATGTAGTCCGCCAGATTGTGGTCCATAATCAACCTAAGGAGACGGTTCAACAGGGTAAGATCGATCTTCTCGTAGACCTTGGACAGCTGCGTCTCGATCATGACATTACATTCACCATCTTGGTATTCCCACACTTTGTCCAGGTTGTTGATGCCCTGCGCCCACTTGTATGTGAGTAGGGGCGGAACCTCAGAGTCTGAGGGCTTGATCCAGCCGGGGAACAAGTGTCGCTGATCAGCTTGGTACCAAAGGTATTGATCGAGGTATGCATCCGTAATCTTCTCCATGGGCTCGACATCGTAAACAGGGTTGATTGTGCTATAGTTATCGTTCATATCGATGCCGACTTCCTTGAATGCACGCTGCGTCAGGAGGAAACGCTTGATGCGTGCTAGAGTCGTGCCAGGGGAGTCGTAAGCCTGCTCGATGAGCGCGAGCTCTTCACGCTGGCTTTGGTTGAGTCGGCCCTTAACTGAGTAAGCCTCGCGTAGACGTTCGAGCGCGAGAATAAGAATCTTGGTATCGTGCTTGTAGGAGACGCTTGGAAAGGGGATAGGTTGGAATTTGCGGGCTTCCAACCAATGGACCATTGTCGTGTAGATCGCAACGGCTTCCTCTGACGACACGTAGGGCCCATCCTTCATATAGTTGTGCTGTCGCTCTTGCTCTGCCTTCAGCCATAGTCGAGTTAATCGACCAAGATTCTTCTTTGCAACCGTTTTATCGACCGTTGCGCCACGCCTGATGCGCTCTCGGTTATAGTGGGCAACGGATATCCACCAATCAGCCTTGCTCTTGACATATCGAAGGATGATGTTCTCGATCGGAGCAGGGAGCCCGGGCACTTTCCATGGAATGTTACTCTTCCAGCATCGCCAAGCTTCAGAGAGATGCTGCAGGACAGTGTTGACCTTGTTCTGCTTGATGCCCTCTGGCATCATATCCATCAGATCGCTCATGACTGCAGCGCGAAGCTCCAAGTCGAAATGAGACTCCACTCGCTGTTTCGTAACAGTCTTTGCGACGCCCTTGCTGTGGCGACCCTCGAATTGACGCGACAAGAGATTGCCAAGCCAGCGCTCGAGGAGAGGAATGATACCACGCATGAAGAACAACCATACCCGCCATGCTGGTGCCCAGAATCCACAACCAGGACCCTTGCCGACAGGGCCAGAGTTGAATCGATAATAGATGAGATGTTTTAAATCTTTGCATGAACGGATTTGGTGCATCAGCTTGTATTTGTATCGGTACATTCCCGTGAGCTGACCAACGTGGTTAAAAGCATAGAGAATACCGTCCGCGAGCTGGAATGCATCAATGTTACCAAGGCGGTATTGCACTTGGGCATCGACGATGAGCTTGGTGAGACGGAGGATTTCTCGCATGAGATGGAAGGCGTTTCCGAAGCGTGACTTCTTGCGCTCCTTGGTGGTGAGCGTCTTGACGGGCTTCAAGTTGAAATTGTAATCCAGATGGAGATAAGTCAGGTTTTTTCGGTGGATAAGCAAGTTCAGCATGTTGTATCCCTGCCGGCAGACTTGCAGTCCGGCTTCAACCCAGTCGATCTTGGTTTGCTGGAAGAACTTGGTCCCTTTCAGCGTCCGCATCAGGTTTTGTTTGTTCTGAGCCTTTGGTGGGCGCTTGTGGAGCTCATTGAGAACATACGTCTTGAGCAGCTTTTGATAAGAAACTCGAACCTTGACCGGCTGACCCGAGGGAACATGTTCAAGATACCACTGTTTCACCAGGGGCACATCCTGAGCTCGCACCATCCTGCCGGAGCGCTTGTCGAATGGATGGGGTGCCCACCATAACGCGATGGCTGATGCCGTCTCGGATGTGTAAAGCTCCTCGTCGGCCATGAATGGCTCTACATCGTCCGGCAGCTGGAAGTCGTCATCTTCGTCCTCGTCGTTTCCGTATCCAAACACTTCATCTTCGTGCTTGACAGTGAGGTTCTTTGGTGCAACATCCCGCTGCGAGATTGGATTGATAATAGGGTCGAAGTAGAAGGCAGGTAAATCGGGATCCTCTGAATACACGTACACGACCTGTGGGTACGAGTATACTGCCAGCTTCACGCTGCGAGGTAGGGAGTTGTAGAGATACGGGAACGAAACACGGTATTCTGTGCGAATCGGAGATCGGAAAATGATGCGATCAATGGCGTTGAACTCGCCGAAGTCTTCGTCATTCGGGTCGATATCCTTGTAAAGTGGCTCAAAGCGTGGTCCTCCCGGGATCGCAACGTTGAGGGCCTTGGCAGTGAGAAAGCTGTCGAGGTCGAACATGTGAAAGTAATTCTTGTCGACCAAGTCGCTCAGGAGCTGACGACTTAATCGATAGAGAGTGGCCATCTGGGGTAGGTCTAGATTCCAGGTCTCGTAGCTGGGTCCGTTGACATGCGGTGTGTCAAGGAGCGCCCGGTGCTCGTAGAACCAATCGTAGACGGGACCATCCTCCGTCTCGTGCAGTTCCAGCTGGATCGGCTCGAGAGGCTCGACATCCTCGATGTTCTCGGAGTATGAGAGCGGGGGCTCCTCGTCGTCGAAGGGCGGGAATCGCATACGCTTGAAGTGACGTCGATCGCTCTTTTCCTTCCTCATCTGCACCCACATGGCCGCCCACTGAGCGTGGAACACCGGCTCGATAACTCGTGGAACCTCGTTCACGAGGGTCAAGCAGCCATTCGTGTGGTAGAGCACCTTGACATCTCGCCTGCTCTCCCACGGCATGGGCATGTTCTCCAGGAGCTTTAACACGGCATGCGGCATAAACTTAAGGGCTCCCAGGTAACTGCGCTTGTCGCTGGTGAATTTCTTCTGCGACACATCTCCAATGTCCTTGAACACCTTGCGCAGGTGCTCTGGCGGGAGGTCAGCCTTCTGCGTCTCCACGAACCCGGCCTTTCGCTTCTCGCCAAACCTCTGCCGCTGTTGTCGCAACCACTCCTTTTTCTTCTGCGCAAACTTCGCGATTTGCGGATCGACAGGCGGCCGGCCCGGCGGCGGAGGGGCGAAACCAGGCGGACCCGGAGGGCCTGGTGGTGGTGGAGGCGGTGGAGGAGGTGCGAATCCAGCATCAGAGATGCCTGGNGGAGGGGGGGGAGGAGGCGGCGGCGGTGGAGGTGGAGGAGCTCGATACGACATCTTGTCACGGATCTATCTCGAGGATGCGCGGCGAAAGAAAACGAACAGATCTGTCTGTCGCTGATCGCAGTCGCGCCAGGACAGAGACTCGAGCGCGAAAAGCGCGTCTCAAAGCGACTGCAGCAGCCGGTCCCTGAGATCCGGCATACAATGGCCTTTCGAGTCCCCTGTGTTGTCGCTGCAGGCTGCGGAGGGGGGAATATCGTGGAATAAGGTCGCACGGGGTTCAGTCGAATGGAAATGAGCGCGTCGACCGATAATTTATACCCCGAGCGATGGAGGTCTTGCGACGAAGCAGTGGCGTTGATGATGTTCAAAAGATTCTCAACATGGCAAGGTCCGTCAGGCTGCTGTGATCACGTGGATCTTGGCGCGTCGCTAGCGCGAAGTAAGCGAGTCGGCCGCACAGTGCGGAACGACAAAAGTTCGACAACGACCTCGTCGACAACACCTACATTCCCACCGGTAAGTCCACGCACATTCCGAGCTCGCGTATTCTACACGGTTGCTGATAATTGTCTTTAGATCAGGTATGGCCTTTCCTCCACCCGCCGACGAACCTCGACCCAGCGCCGCTGACCGCTCCCTAGAATCACTCACATCTGAATCCCCGGGAATACCATCGCAATGACGTCCACCAGGTTGACCTACGTACGTTCCTCCTCGAAATCATGCGGAAAAATAAAAGACATGGGAAGTTGGGTTCGATGCTAACAGGATGCAGCGCCGACGAGCGCCATACAATACCAGCAGCCAGAATGTCCGCGTGGTAAGTGGATATCCATTAACATGCGAACGTTCGTCAGAATAGATGCTAACAGATCTACAGATCAAGGTCAGCTATAGGAAATTCCATACCGATGGACGAGACGCTAATACCCACGGCAGACTCCAGGTGGCCAGCTACGATACCTGCACATCAAGAAGAAGGGCACTGCTCCCAAGTGCGGTGTAAGTGAAGAGATTGAGATGACGAGGAGCGCCAATTGACGTGTTCCAGGACTGCGGCACCAAGCTCGCCGGTATTCCCGCTCTGCGCCCTCGCAAATACGCCACCATCTCCCGCCCGAAGAAGACCGTCCAGCGTGCGTATGGCGGCTCACGGTGCGCCAACTGCGTCCAGGACCGTATCGTTCGCGCTTTCCTGATCGAGGAGCAAAAGGTGGTGAAGAAGGTGCTCAAGGAGTCTCAGCAGAAGAAGCGCTAAGGGGCTGTAAGGATTGCGGGCGGATTCGAAAACGGCTATTGGTGTTCATGTGCATTATGGGCAGTCTCCCGGTTCAGGCGGGCTTCATTAGGATCTGAGGATATCAAGACGATTTCTGCATGCTGCTCCTACGTCCGTCAGGACGATTAGCCGGATAGCAATTACTTCCTGGCAAGCCACGGCATATCTATTGTCGCAACCGCTAGTGTCGGCCCTGCGTGGTGATACCAACCTCTCTACGTCGGGATTCGCGCAGGCGCCCTTTTTGCCGTTGCAACCATGGAGAAGCTACATCGTACGCTCACGTCGGCCACTTCCGCATCCTTATTTTGGACCTCTGAGTCGCCCGCTGTTGTTCCCAGATCATGGACTTGTTCCCATTACACACGTACTCCTTGCTGTACCCAATCGTCCCTCGTGCATCTACTTCCTCTACCTTTTCCAAACATCTTGTCCTTCACCTATAACACCATGATCAAATCCGTGAGAACAAAGCCACAAGGACTCAGGTCCCTTATAATCTCGAACCTATCTTGACTGACTCATGCAAGCAACTGAAGGATTCGCACAGACATCACATAGGTTCCTCAACGCCCGGCTATTCTGGAAGCCATAGTGTGACGCGATTATATTCAGTCCCAGATACTCGGGTTATTGATAGTGTTGGCCAGGTGATGCATCAACAATTTCGACGAGAGCAGGTAACCATTGGGAATCACGGTTTGTAATCGCTAGCTCTCAGTCTTCTGGTAACTAGCTCTAAATGAACCAGCTCTAAGTCAAGTGAGAAGCCAAAGGTTGCCTCATACATTCGCCTCATTCAGGGTCTACTGCATGGATCGCCTGGTGCCAGGGAGAACTGATACTTCTCTAGAGCATCCATACACAACTGATTTGAGCGCTTCTGCTGCGTCTTTCGCCCAATAGCATCCATAACTTATATGCACCGTGAAGAATAATGACACGAGAGTGTATCCAAAGTAGTCAAATTGCCGCCGACGAGATAGAGGTGATGCTAGCTAATTGTTTTTAAACAGAGCTTGAATGTGTACTTCCGTCATATCTTCACGTCAATGGCTTCTAGCAAAAGACATCCTCAAATAAAATCATATGGTAGTTCACCTCCAGAATCGTCGGCATCTATTGACGAGCTTGGAGCATTGCTTAGTCAGACGGTAAGTAACGGCCCGTCCTCGTGGCTTATCGATTACTTTGCCAAGCCCGGCCTGCTCTACAGCAACCTCGCGTTGACTCGATCGCCGAGGATACTCGCATGAGGAAACCTCGTGGGCAGCATTTGCGCTTCTCTGCCAATTGCGCCGTCTAGGAGCAATTCTCTATCTCTGCTCTTTTTACTGACGGTATTCAATCTAGTCTAGCTTTGTCGGTCTGGGCACAACCCCGCGCGACCACCCACGCGTTCGCCGCCCTTTAGACAACGGCTGGCCTGCGATACCGGAAGAGCTCCAATTTAGCAGCCATGCTCTCGATGTCGCCAACGACGCCGAATCCCAGCTCCGGGCAGCCCAACCAGCCTCTGTCGTACGTCGCGAGCCCAACCTCCGCTCGATCACAGACCACCTTCAAGCGCGCCGCCTCGACGGACGATGAGGGGGAGAATGGCGAGAACGCGGCGGGGCGGACGCCAACCTCTTCACGCCGTGGCACCGGGGGAGTCAAACGCGCTTGTAAGTGAAGCCCAAGTACAAGTCGTACCTTCCTCGCCCGTGCGCCGCTAATATCCTACAGGTAACGAGTGCAGACAACAAAAGGTGAATACAACAGCTTCGTGGTGAAAACGAGCCGCACTAACACACGGCAGCTCAAGTGCGACGTCCAGCAAGACCCGTTCGTGCCCTGCGGCCGCTGCAAGAGACAGAAGCTGCGCTGCGTCATCGAGCCCAATTTCAAGCGCATCGGCAAGCGCACGCGCAACGCCGAGATGGAGAAGGAGATGGAGCAGCTACGGGAGCGATTGGCCATGTACGAGCGTGGGATGGTGCCAGACCAGCAGCCCACGCTGAACGCCCCCCAGCCCTCGCCGGGCAAGCGCCCATACGCCCCACGGTCGGCTCACACGGAGGAGGACGACGCGTTTCTGCAGACGCAGCATCAGCAGGTGGCCGCGACTTCACTGCTAGACCTGCGCAGCGGCTCGCCCATGATGCACGCGCTCGATAATGTCAGACTCTCGCCCTCTCAGGTCACCGAGCTCTTCCACGACTTCTTCTACTTCTACCACCCATTCCTGAAATTCTTGGATCCGCTTCGCTCTCCAGACGATGTCTTCTCCAAAGACAGCAAGCTGCTGTTTTGGGCCATCATCACCGTCGCCGCGCGCCACTACAATAGCGACCCGTACCTACTCAAGCGATTGAAGGAGCCGGTGACAAACTTGATATGGCAAACAATCAAGGGGCAAACCAACCACCACGTGGTGAAGGCGCTGTGTCTGCTTTGCTATTGGCCACTTCCGCAACAGAGGACTGTTCTGGATCCGACCTTCATGCTGTGCGGCGTCATGATGCAAATTGCCATGCAGATTGGCCTGCACCAACCCACACATCCGCAGGACTTCTCGAGGACAAAGGTGCGATTGCGGGAAGAAGACATCCATGACAGGCTGAGGACATGGGCAGTCTGCAACATCGTTGCCCAAACGTGAGACAAACCCCTAGTTGACCCACCCATCAATGCCTAATATCTTTGCAGTGTCGCAACCGGTCATGGACAGCCAGGGATTACCCTATATGACTCCACCTTGGACTTCAAGATGGACGATGACGAGCATATGCGGATCATACCGGCAGATCTCTACTTCCGTTTGCAGCAAGAGATGGCAGCCAATCGCATCAACAGGCTGCTTTACTCCTCCAAGAGCGGCCGATTCTCCCAAGCGGGAGCTGCGACCACGTACATGAATCTAGAGGCTGACCGCTTGCGGGAAGAACGAGTAGCTCTCGATGGGATGAACAAGGGTGAGATTCGCCGTGGAGAAGGTATAATGCGTGGTATGCTAACAGTCAACGTAGAACTTGAAGAGTTGCACTATCGCTCGACGGCGTTGCATCTTCATCTCTATTCGTTCTTCGACACGGATACTCGACTGGCGCGCCGCGATGATCTCCTGACCCTGTACTTTGCTGCTACAGCGTTTCTGGAACGTGTCTTCCAGCTCCAGAGGGATAACAGGCTCATATACGCCCCGTACCACATCATGCAGATGGCGCTTGCCGCAGGCTTCGCGCTTCTCAAACTCCTCAACTCTGAGTTCGCCGCCAAACTGCCCACGGAGCAGGGACGACAATTCCTACTACAGACGATCGAGGCTTTGCGTAAATCAAAGGTGGAGACCAACGATCTTCTAGATCGCTTCGCCGAGGTTCTCGCTCAGCTGTGGAAGGAGAGTTCGAAAGGACGTAGTCTACACAGCATGTCGCAGTCACCTGTCGTGGCAAACCCCACGATGGCTGGCATGTTCAGCCAGCAAGTCCAACAGCAGCCGCAGCAAGGACACCAGCGACGAGAGAGCTCTGGGCTCATGGACGATCCTCTCGGCCTCGTCGTACGTAGTAGGATGAGCATGAGCGTCATCTTCGACTGCGTGTGGCGCTGGCGTATGTCGCAGCTCAACAACGCTTCGGAGCAGCTCGATACCACCGTTCGAGAGAATCCTACCAACCCGGACAGCTCGACGAATTCGACCCCGCCACCGGGTATGCCTGTCGAGAACCCAGCCCACGGTTTGCCGAACTTCAATCCTCACCTAAATACACTGAGCATGCCTCTGCAGCTACCCAACGGCCTGGCTAGCGCCAACTCGTACGAGTTCTTCGACTCGGTGAGCTGGATGCTCGAGGCGCAGGACTGGAACAATCAATATAGCGCCAATCCATTTGGCCAGGACTTCGGCGGCTCATAGCATGGGTCCGCCGCAGCCTCCGATATTGTCTCCCCCTCCTTGGACGCATGCCCCTCTGGCGGAATCCCAATGGATATTGCCTCCTCGGTCCCGTCAGCACTGGTAAATTTTGATCGGATACACCGGTCTTGTGTTCATTGCCTCCGTCCCAACTCGACTGGGCTGCAGCCCTAGCCGATGTGCAAAACATCGAGTTTCTACCCTTAATCGGAATCCTGGACCTTGTGCCAGTATCCGCGATGAGGCTATGGCTCCACGCGTACAAGCCGTAAATAAGACGGCACGGATCCCCTTCTTTACGATTCCTTGTTCCTATGTCCTGGCTCCTTCTCCTGCGGGCCTGACTCTATGATACACCTCTTTCCAATGTCCACTTAATCTACGACTTTTCGATCCTCTTCCTTCTGTGTCTTTTAGCGTGGTGTTCAGGCGGTGGGTGCCTCGTAGCACCTTGCATCTGGTCTTTCCCTTTTTCTCTCCTTGATGTTCATGAGAGGCTTCGCGCCTTCTTTGCGTATGATAAGAGATGGCATTGGTGTGTCCATATGCGGAATGATTGCATGGAAATGATGAGAGAGAAAATGATGCAAGATGAGCAAGTTGAGTACAATGTGTAAGGAGATCGTTCAAGGAGATCAGGAAGTGGATATGGCAGGAGTGAGGGCCATGCAAGGGAGGTACGTAGGAATAGGAAAGAATGAAGTAACCAAACAGCACAGATGTCGGGAACTTGTGATGCCTCTCTTGAGCAAGCGGCACAAGCGTAACGGCAAGTTCATCCTCGTAGACCACTTACACGACTGACAGTAGGACTTTCCGTTTCCCACTTTTTCTACTATCTGACCTCCAGACATCAGAACCTAAGCTCAATAACCGCCACGACTTCAACCACAATCTCGCATTCCCGCAACCCGTCGCCGCAAACATGCGCCGCTCCTCCCAACCCCGCCCCGGAGCCCTCATCTACACGCACACCCTCCTCGTCATCGCATCCCTACTCTTCCTCCTCATACTCATATGGCACATCAGCACCACACATCTTGTGGATAACTACGGATTGCCAGATGACTGGGCGGAAGACTTTGAGAAAATGCAGTTCGGCGGTGGCAAGGGGGCACTTTGGGGGCTACTATTCACCATGGTCTACACTCAATCACAGAAGCCAAACGGAAACGAGCATACTGATCCGATGCAAGGTTCCATTCGACTGCGCATACGCCCTCTGGTGTCTCGATTACTGGTGGCACGTTGTCCACGGACAAGCCTCGCAGAATAACGAGCCAGAGCATCCAGATGGTATCGATAAGGACACAAAGAGCGAAGCAAGCTGGGACCACCCCACACAAACCCGCCCTCTTTCCGACCCCAATCCCAACACTCAGTACCCCAAGCTACGCCCTACCACCACATCCTATCGAGCCTCGTCCGCAGATTACCCCGAGCCCTACCACAAATCCCGCCTATGGGCCCCGCTGCACATCACATACAGCATCCTCATCGCCTTATTGTGCGCGCTCTACATCACCGTCTTCTTCGTCTCCGCGCGCTCGAACTTCGGCTTCTGTGGCAACTACGCGAATGAGGACGTGTATCCGGCCAGCATAACGGATAAATGGGGCTCGGGGCGGAGCGTTAAGGACAGGTGTCTGAGGTTGAACATCGATATGACGGTCAGTGGGGGGTTTGGGGTGGGGCTTGCGCTGGTAGTGGCGGGGTTGCATGGATGGCTTGCTGGGTTGGGNGTTTGGGGTGGGGTGAAAGGGTATACTGAGAGGAGGGGGGG